>CAUYSK010039050.1:0-12992 GCA_963575035.1 Avahi laniger
ATGCCCAGTAATGGGATTGCTGGATCAAATGGTAGATCTGTTTGTGTCTCTTTGAGGTATCTCCATATTGCTTTCCACAGAGGTTGCAATAGTTTGCAGTCCCACCAGCAGTGTATAAGTGTTCCTATCTCTCTGCATCCAAGCCAACATTTATTATTTTGCGACTTTTTGATAAAGGCCATTCTCCCTGGGGATAAGTGGTATCTCATTGTGGTTTTGATTTGCATTTCCCTGATGATTAGAGATGTTGAGCATTTTTTCGTATGTTTTTGGCCATTATTCTGTCTTCTTTTGAAACGACATTCTATAAAAAAAGACATCTGCACTTGAATGTTTATAGCAGCACAATTCACAATTGCAAAGATGTGGAAACAACCCAAGTGCCCATCAATACATGAGTGGATTAATAAAAAACAACGGTGATATAGCATCCCTTGTATTATCCTGGATAGAGCAGGAACACATTCTACTAAGTGAAGTATCCCAAGAATGGAAAAATAAGCACCACATGTACTCACCATCAAGTTGGTTTAAACTAATCAACACCTAAGTGCACATATAGGAATTATATTCATTGGATGTTGGGTGGACGGGGGTGGGGGAGGGGTTGGGTATATACACACCTAATGGGTGCTGTGAGCACCATCTGGGGGATGGACACACTTGAAGCTCTGACTCGGGTGGGGCAAGGGCAATATATGTAACCTAAACATTTGTACCCCCATAGTATGCTGAAATAAAAAATAAAAAGAAAATATAAAATTGATTTAAACTTGAACTGCATTGTCGTTGTGGACGAAGTACTTGAAGCATTGACCCTAAGTTCAAAGCAAATTCAGTTCTGTTCTGTTCAATAAATATTTGGTGCCTTTGTTTCCTGGGCCTTGTGCTAAGCCCTGGGAATCTAGAGTTGAATAAGGTATGAAACAAACTCTTGACCACTCTGTAATTGGGAAGATAAGATACGCTTAAATAATTATTCTGCATGACCAAACACTCTTCATTGTCTTCATGGCATTCTTTACAAATAGTAATTATATATTAATTTGTTTGCTTACATATTTATATTTATTTTCTGCCTCCTTTACTGGGTCATTAGCTCACGGGGGGCAAGGACCATGACTGTTTTGTGCAATGCAAGCTCATTGCTGCTACAACAGAAGCCCATCATATGGTAGGCACCCAAAAGGTATTCTCTAAATGGTAATATATGCATATATAAAATGTCTAGAAAGCAATAGTTTTCATGTATACAAGCACCACTTAAAAAATGTAACAGAAAAGACCCATTTATAATGGCAATGACTATAATTTTAAAAAAGGACAAAATACCTAGGAATAAGCCTAACAAGGAATATGCAAAAATAACATGAGAAAAAAAAATGGATATATTTCTGAAACATACAGAAGAAGAACTGAATAAATGGAAAGGCACACCAAAACTAAGGAATGAGGAAGATCTGTACATAATGATACAGAAAAAATCTCTAAGATATATTATGAAGTAAAAACAGTAAGGTTCAGAAGTAAGGTTCAGAATAATTTATGTAGTGTGATGCCTTTAAGAAAAATTTACATATTTGCATAAAGAAATAATGGAAATTAAAAAAAAAAAACTATTTTTAAGTGGTTACCTGTAGGGAAAAGGGAGAAACAAGGTGGATAGAGACAAGAATGGGACAAAGCCTTCTCCATGAATGCCTTTTCTTATCATTTGTATGTTTGAAACATATAAATGTATTACCTATTAAAATTAACTTAATTTTTTTAGATTGTCAAATGGATGGATGTAAGAAAGCACTGTCATCACAGACATATATTCGAGATACAGAGGTGACATGGGGAGGAAGAAAGTGAGAGTGTGTAGTCAGCTAACCTGTCTTCACAGGACAGGGACGTGGGCAGGATTTTGAAAGATGATCAGAAGTCACAAGGGATGGACAAGCCTCACAAGGACATCACAGATAGTGAGAACTGGGAGTTCAAAGACACATGGGGTAAGAGAGACACTCCATCTAGGGGATAAAGGAGTCTGGTCTTACTAAATGTAATGGGGATACCAGAGCGCTCTGCAGAGAGAAAGGTAGGCAGAGACCAGACCAAGGGCTCCTTGGAAGTTCTTCTACAGAACTCGGACTTTATATAATGGTTACGTCTTAAATTAATCATTTTAAAAGTGGCATGCAGGATATTTCAGAGGGGGTCTGTATTAATTTCTCATGGCCGCCATAGTAATTGTCACAAACTCGGTGGCTTAAAACAACAGCAATTTATTTTTCTCACCATTACGAAAGCCAGAAATCTGAAGTCACGATGTTGGCAGGGCCACACCCCCTCTGCAGGCTCTAGGGGAGAATCCATCCTTTGCCTCTTCCAGCTTCTGGTCCAGCCTCCTTGGCCCATGCCACATCGTGCCAATCTCTGCCTTCAAGTTCATGTCACCTTTTCTCCCGTGTGTGTCTTTTCCTCTTCTGTTTCTTATAGGGACACTTGTCATTGAATTTAAGGCCCTCTTGAGTAATTCAGGATGACTCATCTCAAGATCCTTAATTGAATTACGTCTGCAAAGACTCTTTTTCCAAATAAGGTCACATTCATAGGTTCCAGGGATTAGAATGTGGACATATCTTTTGCAGGGTTGACGGGTCCATAGTCAACACTAAAGACAAGGAGTCTTTGGAAGGTGGTTGCAATGGACCAGGAAGGGATGTTCAACAAGTATTCAACTTTTCTGATTAAAAACTTCTAAGGCAAAAATCTTATAAGCCATTTAAATTTTCCACCCCACATCTTTCTTTCTATATTTTAGTTATTTTTTTTTATCACTTTTAACCTTTGGGCAACATACGTAACCTTTCTATACTTTAAACCCACCCCTCTTGCCTTGATTTTTATTCAAGCAACTCAATGTGTATTTGCAGCCCCTTTATCTCTTCTGGGTCTTTTCTTATATTCATATCATAACCACTGTGTGGCATTTTATACTGTAAGGATAATTCTGGGTCCCCTAAACTGGAATGGTAGAAGTTCTCAGAGAGATTCTTTCCCTGAAAATGACACTTAGCTAGGGGCAGACAGAGGGTTCCATGAAGGATACTTTTCAGGCAAGAAAGCCTGAGGCATAAAGCACTAAAGTTTCTGGTGAGGTCTGTGTAGCACCAGACCAATCTTCATAAAATCCAGTTATAGGAATTTCTAGTATAAGTGGTAGCATATTAAAATTGAATGCAGAAAACCAAGGAAGACATCGAATCTTTAAACTTCACATTGGAGTCAAGAGGGGGTTCCATGTGAAAGTGAAAGAGAAGCAAGTCAAAGCCCCCATCCACTTCCCCTCCAAAAAGGTCACTTTCTGCCAGCTTTTGGTTAGCAATTACGCAGGAAAGAGCAATACTTCAGATTATATTCTAGTTGCACTTCTTGTAACCTCTACTCAAATTGCAGTTACTATCCTTCAATTTAACTAGCCAATGACCCAGGTGACCCCTTCCTATTTAGTCAGGTAGAGATTACTCACTTTATAACAGTTAAAGCTCTGACTCTAAGCCAGTTCTGTCCAAAATAACTTTCAGTGATCATAGCAATTTTCCACATCTTCACTCACCAATAGGGTATCCTACGGTGTCATGTGTGGCTACCGACCAGTTGAACTGTGGCTGGTACAAGGGAGAAACTAATTTTTAAATTATTTATCATTTTTATTAATTTAAATTTTAAAGAGCCAAATGTGACTTGTGGTTACCACACTGGCCAGCACTACTCTATGCACTGTTGGACACAGGTCCCAGCCTATTTTCCTTTCTGGACAGATGCAAGTTCTGTTGGTATCAACCTTAGTCTTGGCCTGTTGTCATACTTACTCCCTGTTCCCAAAAAAGGATCTAGCAAGTCTCTTTGGGCTTACGGCCATCAAGCATATTTCAGTGGAATAAGTTAGAAGGTTTTTTTCTCTCTGGTATTGGTTCGAGATGTTATGAAACAAGATCTAGAGATGCTGCTTGGAAAATTTCAAGAAAATTCTGCTAACCATGGAATGCCCCGCTAGCCACAGATCACTTAGCAATTTTTTGGATAAATTCACCCTTTTTTCCCCTGACTCTTCTTTCTAGACAAAATTAAAAAGACTTCTTTAGTCCCTGGATTTAATTTCTATTATGTGATTGAAACATATACATTGACGTACAGTGTCATTGTAAGCGTGAAATTGTGAAAGTTTCAAGTTCCTAACTATCAACTTCCGGATGGGGTACAGTTGACAACTGATGTAAGGCATTTGGTTCTAGACCCACCCTCTTTCAAGAAACTCCTACAGATGCTTCTGGGAACACTAACAGAAAATCATTGTTCCAATGGGTGATTTTACCACATCTCTACCCGAAGCACGAAAAGAAGGCTGAAACTTTCAGTGAGCAGACCAGATTGTCACTAAGACCTTTACTGTACGAACCTAGATTTTCCATCCCCTGAGAAGGGAGAATGTTTCAACAACCTGCCTGCTCCTTTATTCAAAATGTAAAAGAGAACATTCAGTTCTGTGAGATGCTGAAGAAATAGAAATGGCTGGTACAGTGAGACAACTGCTAGGGAGAGCTCACATGCAACTTATTACCCGGCTACATGATGGTAAGCCCCAAAACACAGGTAACATTAGAACAAACAAGATCAAATCTATAAAGCACTTAGAGTTTCTCACAGAAAACAGTTCCAAAACTGTGATGTTATTACATATAATCAATGGCAGACACTCCTGAGAGTCCAGCTAAATCATCCCTTGGGGCACCTGTACCAACTCATGCGGGAGCTGCCAAGGCTGCACTGGCAACTGTGGGTGGCGGAGGGGAAGGAGAGGAGAAGAGTCTGAGTGGAAGAGAGCTAGCGCTCTGGTCCCTTTTGTCTGTCCCTTTGGAAGGCAGCCCATTTAGAGCATCCAAATTCTGGGATCATAAAGTTCCCCTGGGAGTCACTGGCCCCCTGTGGCCACATTGTAGTCTGCGCATTAGTTGGAAAACATTTGTGTGGGGACCAGTGACATGAAAACTGAAGGGCTGAAGCTCCCTGGGGAGGACAAAGGCACAAAATGGGTGGAGACGTAGCATGGCACCCCCACTGCCTTGGCTCGGATCTGTGGTGACAGGGACCGACTCTGAGGGGGCTGGCAGCCTGGTGCTTGGTTCTCAAGAAGCTCCCAATTCACTGGCAGCAATAGTTTTTGGGCTCGTAAGGGTAGAGAAACTCTCCAGTAGCTTGGAAGCCTGTAGTCTGCCAGAGGTGTGAGGGGAGGAGAAACAAAACCCCCACCTACCCTTTCCACAAGGCTCCACGTTTCTTCGGAGTTGATCTCCGCCAAAATATTGCTCCTTCTCATTCTGCACCACAACAACTTCCTGTGGAATCTCCAGTAGGTTCTGGCATTTTTCCCTCAGAATTGCCCTTGAGCTTTGGTTTTTTTCATCTAAAACTTTTTCTTCTTTCTGAGATGACCTGGCAACCAATGTCTCTAGTCAGCCAGAACCCAAATCTTTTGATAACCAGCTCTGTGTTCTATCCACCATGCAATGCTGCTTGTACTGTTCTACACTACACTATACCACACTTCCTGATGCATAAAGTTCTTATCAGGTACATATAAAAAAAAAAAAAAAGAATCCAGACAGAAGAACATTTATCACTTCTAGAGGTCTCAAGGCAATGTCATACAGGCCAAAGCAGCTGCTGAAACCAGTTACTTCAATGTCACTATCAAAGTCCCAGTGTATCTCCCTACCTGCTGCCATTCCCGAAATTCTTTTTATATAAGGAACAATTTTGCATTGCATAATAAAATATGCAAGTAACATTGTTTTATTAAAAGCACATGCTGGCTTATATTTATCTTAACTCATGTTAAAACCTTACTTTTAGTAAATGAGAACATAAGGTAAAGTATATTAATCATAATATTTGCTTAATAAATAAGAACATAAGATCATGAGCCCTAAGAAGGGGTTGTTAGGGTAGGGAATGAAATGGTATACAGTAGGTGCTTTGAGTATCAAAATCAAACTTCGCTGTCCTCACAATTTGCCGAGAGCCAACAGGAACACTTCCTGGGACGTCAGAGCTAAGAACAGAGTGCAGCTCCACCATGAGCTGCTTGACAAATGATGAGCAAGACACATGAGAGGCATGACCTGCTGCGCTCCTTTCACAAAACACCAATGCCATCCAGATCCAAGTCAAACTCGATCTATTGCCATGAAGAAAATGATCCCCTTGGGGGTCCCTGCAGGGGAACCAGCAAAACATTTTGATGTTGTATGTCCTCCTAAGCCTTGTTGGCTTTCAGAAAAAAAAAAATGGCCCTTGTAAAGATACGTTTTACAATCCAAATTTTTACATAGCGTGAGAAAGAAAGGAAAAAAAGGAGCCATCTACAAATTTTCCATTTATTCCTGTATTCTGTGGGAACAATACTTTGCTTCCATCTGAAGTGTTTTAGACATAACTCCTTTTTATATTAGAAGTTGAAGTATAAAGGCTACCTTGACTATACAAGCTTCATGAAAATCTATATATTTAAGTTCAGAATGGCTTTTCTTTCATTCCCATGTAATGTTTGAAAATCATGTTGGTGCATTTTATAAGGAATCACACTGGCTCAAAGTAGAGCAACAGAAACAATTTAAACACAAAATGTCATTTTTTTTAAAGTTCTTAGCTATAAATATATATCAACAGAGTGGGAGCTGTTATTTTCTACACATCTGCCTTCAGCACTGTGCAAAGCATTTGGGGATCACTATTCCTGAAAAGTGGACTTGGTTATTGTCATCCTGTCTCTGTCACACCAAAGCTTTCTCTCTTTTACAAGAACCAATTTTTTCTGCCTTGCACTTTTCCCCTCCACTATATGGAACACTCCGGAGCACTGGTCAATTAGGGCAATTGTTTTAATGAGAAAGATTGATTTTGTCATGTTTGCAGTATCTTTCTCTTTTCTGATGACCAAATTCTCCCCTAAGAATCAGAATGCTGAGTTGTTATTCAGAGCTATAACTGGCTGGAAATTCCCCTGGGAACTTCAACCCTACCAAACTGCTGTATGGCAAATTATCGCTTTCCACCTAGCCCCAGATACACATAGACAAGAGGGCATGAACATATGCAAACACAGGATGGCAATTTGCTCTACTTTAAATTTATCCCATCCTTCTCACCTTCCTCACATGCCATCAAAGCACCCATTTCTTAGATGAAATGAACTTTCTAGCTGAAAGGGAAAAACCCCACTGATGAAATGGGCACTATCTCATTTGATGAGGAACATCAACTAGCATGAATAAACACGGAGTACAGGTAAAGACTGAAGGACCACAGAATTAACCAAGTAAAGGGTCAACTCGGGAGGATAGCAAAGAACTGGACATCTAGTAAATGTTCCATAACTGGTTACTGGGGAGCTAATTGATACTGTAATTTACCAAGGAGCAATTTGAACTTTCTAAGAGGATATTTATAATAAATTCATACTGGTAGAATTTAAACTATTATGGGAGACAATAAGAGGTTTTCTGTTTTTATACCCATTAAATTTCATCATGTAGTTGATAGTTTAACTTTGTCTAAGTGCAAGTCTGACATTCTGATTGTCTATGTGTATCACATAATTGTAAAAAATATTAGAGCTAAAGGAAGTGGTATATCCGATGTAGTCTCTGATTTAGTATTGGTCTGGCAGATGCTAAAATTAAAGCACTCTTGGATGGATTGGTACAACAAAAGACTTCAACTTTCTTATTGTTCCCTTGAACCTGACAGAGATGGAGGCAAGAAGCAACACTATGCAATTAATCACAAGCTCATCAGGAAGACTAACCCCCAACTGGTTCATTAAAGGCAAAGAGATTTTTCCGGAAGCCTTAGTTTTCCTTTCTATTATCAAGTAGAGGAAGAATAGATGAGATTAAAAAGTTTGAAAGTAAAGGAAGAACTGATGAGTAAATGAGAAAAAAAAAAATAATAGGATCTTTGGGGGAAAATAGTTTTGTACGAAGATGTTCGGAAGGAGTATAAAATAAATATCTGAGAATTGAGATATGTGTATATATATATACACATCCACACGCTGAGATTAGCATGCATGTTTCAGTAAATATCAAGATTTATTATGCCTTTGGAAACTATTGACTGGAGTGAAAGTCAATATATCTTGATGTTCACCACAAGAAAATCAATAATTGCTTAATAATTTACCAAGACTCATGGGATTTAATGTATTTGATGGCTGTGAAGTAAAGCGAAACCATTACACTTTCTTCCATGCTTACTTGATAAAGGATATAATACGAGCACTAGACATTTGGAACCATAACTCATACCTGCCTTCACTCCACCTCTATTGAGTGAAGCAAATGAAGCATCACCTTTCCCAGAACTATGCATGATGACTCTGAAATTTTAGCATGGAGAAAAGAGTAACAGGAAGGAACCTCAGGGAAAACAGCAATCATTCGAAAACTGATTCAGTGTCACAGACGAATGTGGGCATCTGTGCCCGTGAATTAAACAGCAGTCCTCTTCGGATAAACATAATTTCATCCACATTGTTAGGCCCCAAATTGCCTTATGTTGATGGTATGTTCATCCTTTCCTAGTTTCCCACTTATCTCCATAGATTAATAAATGCAGGTTATTCAGATGTGTTGACAATCTAAATCCCAATCCAAAGGGGCTTTAGTGACAGAGTTAGGGAAAAAATGCTAGCACACTTTCTATCCTTCTCTATAGTCACCTTAATATTCATTTCCACTCAAGAAAGGCAGAAGTAAAAATATGGCCAACCCTCTGCAGCACAGACACAATGATGCATGATTTGTCTATAAATCAGAAGCTGGGCCAATATGGCCAGTCATTAAAATCATTCAGGTTAAATCCAAAACAGAGAAGTCCTATACACTGAATTGTGGGGATATGTGTATGAATCGTCTCATAAATATGCAGAATGATGTTTCCCAGTTCTTCCAAGTAGCATTAATAAGTCAAGCTCTGGAAGTTAAAATAGAGGTCAAAGCAACAAACAGAGTAAGAAAAAAAAAATGGGTTCCCTTAAGAATAAATTTCTAGTGATAAATTTCTCTAGAAAATTGCCAAATTACCTTTAGCTAAAACTACAGAAAAAGAGATCTGGTTCCCATTTTGTAGGATCTACACAGGGAAATAATAAATGAACAAATACAAGTTCCAGAGGATAATGGCTGATGGTATTTCCCCAAAGAGAAGAGAGAGGTGAGTTATTCTTTGCAGACCTTGCCAATAAATAAGTCAAGGCAGAGAAATGCAAAGCAGCCTCAAGTTTACTGAACGTAAGAGAAAAAGGAGAGGAAAAAAGAGATGTAGGTATAAGATTAAAGATTACAAGTAAAACTGTCATTAAGAACCCCAATTTACCAATCATTGAAGTGATTCGTAAAGCAAAATTATTGTATATTGCCTCATTCATGACAGAGAGCATTAGTGGTGATTAAACTCTTCAAATATGTTATAATTTATGTTTTTAAAAAATTTATTCATGAATTATCATAACTGAACCACACAAAAAACTTTTAAAATGGCCTCCTTTGTGACGGTTAATTTTAGTGTCAACTTGACTGAGCTCAGGGATGCCCAGATAGTTGGTAAGACCCTATTTCTGGGTGTATTCATGAAGATGTTTCTGGAAGAGATTAACATTTGAATCAGTAGACAGAGTAAAGAAGATTGTCCTCATCAGTGTGGGTGGGCCCAAATAGAACAGATAAAAATAAAGAAAAGCTATTCTTTTCAATAAGATGGACATGAGATTCTAATATTTGCCTTTGCACATTTTCTAGCACAAGCTAGCCAAATTAAAAGTTAATTATATAAAATTATTCATTCAAATGTCTACCTCTAATGATACTATCTTAAATTCCACATTCTACTTTTATGTGACTTAGAGCATGATTTTATTAATATATCAGGTGCTCTATCCATTAGGGCTATTATGAAACATGAAGAATTCTTATACCTCTGATAACCAGACTGGGGAAATGCCCCTTGATATACCAAATCCCAACTATTAAATGATCTAAAGCTGTGTTTCTAAATGTGGGGTTGATGGACTACCTTCCCTAGAATCAGCTGGGGGGCTTGTAAAAATGTGGATTCCTAAGCCTTAGTCCAGTACTTTTGAAGCAGAATTTCTAATATTGGATCCCTGCTATATGTTAATAAGCATCCTAGACAATATTGTGTAAAGTATACTATAAGAACCACCAAATTAGAAGATTAACACGTTAACTGCCATGTGAGTTGTATTTAACTCAAGCTAGTTTTGATCCCGGGGCCTCATGAAGCAAAACCCTATAGTTGGTTCATGAAAAATCTTACTTGATGTTCTTATTTGTCACAATTAATACTGACAGTTTAATTCTAAAAACGTGGATTGTCTTGCATTTAACTTCCACAGAAAAGAATAAAAAATAACAAATTAGAAAAGACCACTTTGTTTTAATAAAACACCATGGCCCCAGGGAAAAAACTTATTTTCTAGCGTGGCAGTCAAAGTGTTAAAGTGATGAGAGTGCAAATAAGATTCAGGCCCTAACACAGAACCCTCTGCCTATCACAACCAGCAACAGCCAAGTGCAGATCAAGAGAAGAAACAAAAACAAAAATTCCCAGCTTTGGCAAAAAATGAAAATAATAAACAAAAACATTAAGTCCTGTCACATTCCGGTGACTACATTACCAAGTGCCCAGTAAAAGTGGGAGACAAACACATAAGTGTCTATAGAAAATGATGTTGAGGAAGTAGGAATAGATCCACAATGCAGAATGATCACCACAGGCTATCAGCAGTAAAAGAGAAGTACGCCGTGTGCAGTGCTACCCTGGGGGAGCAGAAGGGACTCCATCAACGCAAGGCACAATCCTCTGCTGGTCAAGTGCCCTGTATTTGGAAGACTGCTTTTCTTTGCAGAGCTTTTGAGCCAGAATCCATGTAAGTGAATAAATGTGAAAAGAAAAGCAGTGCCACCTTGAGAAATGAAAATCCAAAAACTTGAGAAACATCTTTTCTAAAGGAATTGTAGACTTAGAACATATCAATATGATCAAGCCCATTTCCCTGGTCTTCAGCATCGTGTAAATCATTCTAGTAAGATGAAATTTCTTCCGGTTTAAATCCCTCCAAGGGAGGTTTTACAAAACCTCTTAATAACTTCTAACATGGGTATACTTCACTCTAAAGAACAAATAGACAAACAAAATACATGTTTGAAAAATCAAATTACTAAAATTTATTTTTTAGGATATGTTATACAGGGTTATTGTAAATAGTGAACACAATTGTGCATTTTAAGTATTATTTTATCTGGAAGACTTAATTTTACACATACTTGTTTGTGAATGTGTCTATTGAACAAAGAGAGAGGTAAGCTTGTAGTTCTTCTCCAAAGGATCTTTCATCTTGTAATTTTCAAAATATGCCAAATACAGTAATACAGCACACACACATATATATGTATATATACAATACACTATATATAATGCATTTGCATATATAATATTTATATATACATACATAATATGCTATGTATACATATATGCATATTTGTTTAATTAATAAACTTGTGTTTAGGGCTCTCTAATATAAAAAGCAATGGTGTGAAATGGAAAGAAATGGGCTTGCTTTATGGCCCTCCCATGTAATAATTTATATGTCCATAGGCATATTACTTAACCACCTTGGGCCTTGTCTGTCCCTCTGCAAGCAAGAGTATGCAAACACCCTCCTCGCAGCATCGTTATTAACATGTTTAGCAGGGTTTCTGGATTAACATAACAAATTTAAACTGCATCACAGAGCTTTCCTCCCCTGACATCTAGCAAGTGAGAAAAAAAGAGCTACAACAACCAACAGAAGGAAAAGGAATTAACTAGGGATGTACATTTTTTAAAGTAATAAGGGGGAAGTTACAAGGGATGGGGCATTCTGGAGTGGAGGACAGCGGCGTAGCACAGTTTAATTCCTAATCATTCCCTGCTACTGGACCGCACTCTATCCCAGAAGGAGTGCCATTGAGTTTACGAAGTCCTAAAATTCTCCATTAATACTCCCAAACCTGAACAGAAGCAAACTGAATGTATATATATGAATATGTGTGTGTGTGTGTGTATATATATATATATATATATATATATAGTATCTTTTTTCCCTCTTTTAACAGAAGAGCGATGGCATGATTCCTGGGGTGAAGCAAGTTAAATGGAGAGAGCAGACAATGTGCATAACTCTCAGATGAAAATGAAAGTTCCAGAGCTACATCCTGTATTGAATAACAAGCTGAAGCTCAAGGCCCCTCCCTACCTCCCCGTGGAAATACACGATTCCTAGCCAGGTGTATTGAACATGTTTGTTACATAAAACCCTGAAGGCACAGCGGATCCTAAGTATCCTCAGCTGACTTTTCTTCTTATCCTCTACTTTCTCCTTAGACCACCTAAAAATGGGTAGAAGACAAAAAAAAAACTTGGCTTTCAAACTGTAGCCTGGAGAGGAAAACAAACTCTTCTCCTACATGACAGGAAGAGGATTAAGAAGTTACCTGGCAGATCAAACAGAACGTCAGCACGGAACTGCCAAGTCATGAGCAAGATGAAAAAAACATGGCAACTATTGGAACACGAGTCAGCGAAAGGGTGGGAGCAGGAAAAGGAGCTGAATATCAAAACTACAACAAAGCCAGGAGGAAAAATTACTCCATGAGCAGATGGAAACTGCTCTACAATTGTGTTGTGTTATGCAACTTAATTATTAAATGGATACAGAAAGATGATAAAAGGATAGAATGAAGGCCGGGCGCGGTGGCTCACGCCTGTAATCCTAGCACTCTGGGAGGCCGAGGTGGGCGGATCGTTCTGAGCTCAGGAGTTCGAGACCAGCCTGAGCAAGAGCAAGACCCCGTCTCTACCAAAAATAGAAAGAAATTAAT
>CAUYSK010039051.1:0-16694 GCA_963575035.1 Avahi laniger
TTTAAGTCTGTTATCCATCTTGAATTGATTTTTGTGAGAGGTGAGAGGTGGGGATCCAGTTTCAATCTTCTGCACGTAGCCATTCAGTTTTCCCAGCACCATTTATTGAAAAAGATTCTTTTCCCCAGTGTGTATTTTGTCTGTTTTGTCAAAGATTAGATTACCATATGCGGATGGTTTTATCTCTGGATTCTCCGTCCTGTTCCAAAGGTCTGTGTCTCTGTTCTTGTGCCTGTACCATGCTGTTTTAATTACTATATACTTGTAGTACTGCTTGAAGTCTGGTAGACTAATACTTCCCAGTTTGTTCTTTTTATTTAAGGTTGCTTTGGCCACATGAGATCTTTTCTGGTTCCATACAAAGCACAGAATTATTTTTTCTAGATCTGTAAAGAATGATGACGGTATTTTGATAGGGATTGCATTAATTCTGTATATCACTTTAGGTAGTATGGACATTTTAACAATATTTGATTCTACCAATCCATGAGCAAGGTAGATTTTTCCATCTGTTTACATCTTCTACAATTTCTTTTCTTAGTGTTTCATAGTTCTCCCCGTATATGTCTCTCACATCTTTTGTTAAATATATTCCTAGATATTTAATTTTCTTTGAGGCTATTGTAAAAGGTATTCCATTTTTATTTGAATTTTGACTTGACTATTATTGGTGTATATGAATGCCTCTGATTTGTGTGTATTGATTATGTATCCTGAGAATTTACTGAATTCATTTATCAATTCTAGGAGTCTCTTGGTTGAATCCTTGGGGTTTTCTAGATATAATATCGTATCATCGGCAAAGACTGAGAGTTTGATCTCACCTGCCCCCATCATGCCTACATTTCTGAGTACTGAATGTGGTACCAGAGCCATCTGGACCATGCTAATATCCACAATACATGGGTTTGTTTCACTGACATACACTTATGTAAAACCATTCTGTGAAGAGTGTTTTAATGGCCCATTAGGTAACTCCTACAAAGGCAGGGACATACTGGGGCTCTATAAATTTTACCTGGCATGGGTTGCGAGAACAGAGAAGAGAGGAGGGAATCTATTTAAATTCACATTCAACACAATCCTTCCTGGATCAATCAGAATATCAAAATACTGCCTCAAGTAGCTTTTACCTGCTTTCAGTAAGTAAATTATCATCTCATAAAACAGAAACCAGAATAGAAATCTTCCAAATTAAGGGTGAATGAAGAACACTAACATATAGTAATTGCTTTGACAGTATTCAGGAAGTAGCAGACCATGAAGAGGGAATTTTAATATTAATAAACAAACAAATAGAACTATTTACCTGCCTATAAAAATATTTATATTTCATATGAATGCAACATTTTATTTATACTTTCTTTTACTTATACCTTAAGATTTTCTTTTATTTATATTTTATACTTATTTATAATTTGTATATTAGAAATTTCCTGAGAGGTAATATAGCATAAGTCAAAAAATGAATTAAGAAATCAAGGGTGCTAAAGGTTCAAATTCTGGCTCCACAAACTACCAGTCATAAGACCTTGGTCAAGTTAATTTCTATGTACTTCTGTTTCCTTATTTGTAAAATTGCACACAGAGAGATTCTATTGAATGTCATCTCTTATTATCAGAATAAATAATAATTAATACTTCTGAATTATATACATTTTTACATTATATCAATATGTAATGAAAATTCTAATATTTCAGATAAGGGAAAAAACATTTGTTAAGTGCATAAATCTCAGGCAAGTACTATGCTGGGTGCTTTATAGACTTCATTAGAATTCTCTGTAATGGGCTTTACCAAAAACAACCATATGTATAGATGACAAAACTGAGGATAAGAAAGAAGTGACTGACTCAAAGGCAGTCAGCTACAAATGGCAGCTCTGGGATTTGTACTCAGGCCTTTCTAGCAGCTCTACTATCCTATATTGATTCCCTAAGTATCTTAACCAAGCTAACTTTAATTAATTTCACAATATTCTAATTATATCTAACCTAAACATTTGTACCCCAATAATATGCTGAAATAAAAAAAAAATTTTTTAAATTATATTCTGGGCTATACTGCACTGGCACTTATTGAGGTATATAAACTATATCTATCAGGTAGTCCCTTGCATAACGTTTCTTGGCATGATATCAAGGTCTTCTAATTCCAAAAATACTTTCTATAAATTATAAGTGCTGTAGGTTTCTTGTTTTATCTCATAATGCCAATCAGAACCATGAGCAGAGCATATAGCTCATTAACTGCTTACTGAAATGTAATATGTTTCTCACTTACAAAAGAATATTAACTTTTAAAAAAACAAAAACTAAAACTGAATTACTACAAAATTGCATTAGGTTTTTATTAGAAACAAAAAAATTGTGAAATTTTAGTTTTTAGAAGTATTTTACAGGAGATAATATCAATTACTTAAAATAATGTAATGTACAAATGATAAAAATTTACACTCTATGTATGTAAAAAGTTAAGTATATAGAAGAGATGTATACCTCTGAGTTGTAAAATCCAGGTGTAGTCAGTGGTTTTCTTTCTTCCATTACTACTGCAGCAGAATTAAGAGCCCAATCTTTTATTAGATCTTTATGTTTTTCATTGATAATAGGCCTATTATAATCCTGATTGTCATCTACTCCAAACACCTAGGGTGAAAAAATTATTTTATAAGAGAAAATGAAAAGTTTGTACCAGATGAATATGTAAATATTATCATTAACTTCAGAGGCAAATATTATAAAAATATTCTAAATTAATTTCAATAAGCAATTTCAGAAATGATGAAAACTTGATAAATGACAGAGTTACATTCATTTGGAATGATGGGGAAGAGTAAAATGGGTAGTCACGGCTTATGTAAAAGTAACTATCCTTTTTTAATGTTTAGCAAATGTCCTATTTGATAAAAAATAACAATGTTCAGGATATATTTGATTTGTTAAAAGATTAAATAATGTTGTTAAACACTACAATAAGGCAGAGTTAGAAAAGAGTAGCTTTTCAGTTTGTTTCTTTGCTCTGTTATTTTTGAGAAGCATATTGAAAAACTATAAACATATGGCTCATTTTATCTGTTCCTTCTCTATCAAATAAATGTTAACGTTTATGTAGATGAGTTAAATTTATACATATAATTTTCTAAGGTGCCAAATAACAGATTTTATGTATGATTTAGCATAATTCTCAAACTTTATTTGCCTAACAATCATTTAAAGACCTTTGAAATACAGATTCCTGGGCCTACACACACAGATCAACTTTTTCAAAAAGCAGGTTGTCAACAGTCAATACTTTTGAAAAGTTGTAAATACAGGAACAATCATGTGCTTTTCTTATGAGCAGGACCTGAGTTTTATTCATTTCCTGGCCATGGATGTTGCTGAAGAGACTGGAAAAGTTTTAATCATATGAACTTTAATATTCCATTTTATTATTAAGTCTCTACTTTGTTCCTAATGCTTATTCTTTACAGTTATGGTTTGTGGCTCTGATTAGTACAATCAAGAAAAGTATTATACATTTGAATAAGCAATTTGTAAAAAAGGATCTTTAGAACATAACCAAAGAAAGCCTTCAATTTCTAAGGGAATTTTACCTAAGGGAAAAATACCTTAGGCTGAACTATTTTCTAGTAAAAATTTTTAATTTAATTTAATTTCTAATAGTATAGTTATTTGATAAACTCTAAAGTTCATATTTAGTGAAACATATCAGATTTTCAAATTCACTAAAACTTGAAAATTTTTCCACTAGATGGCCTTATTATTTAATATTTCATTCAAATATAACTACAGTTTTCAAGATTATGATTTAATATTCTGTTGAACTCAATATTCACATTATCTTTGCTTTAACAGCAAATCATATATTATTAAATTTAAATCAAATATGAATTTTTGTAATACATGAAAGTACAATGTACAGAAGGAAAAAACAAAAACTATTTAATTTTGCTAAACATTAGAATGAGTTCAGTTTAATAACCGCAGTACAAAAATCTGAGTATCCCTGCGTTCTTTGCCTTTAATCTCACTTGTAAAGAAAGTAAATTAGAGCTATTGAAATTATTTGTGTCTATCTTTAAAAAAATTAAAAATCATTTCTAACTCAAGCCATTGAACTTTAAATTTACTGAAGTTTACTTCCTTATTTTTATAATTATTAGAAAAAATATAACTCAAGTATGGAATCAGAAAGTAAAAAAACCCCACGTATAATTACTTGCATTTTTCCATCTCTCTGCATTTTAATTTAGGAATTTTCTTATGTGATTTTCTTATTTATTGATATTTAATTCTAATCCATACTAAAAACATGATTTCCTCAAACATTTAAGCATCAGTAGTTTCAAGTAAAATACAATAAACCTCTCTAAATCACTTCTGACACTATCTAGAAATGATAACAAAAGACACACAGAGAATCAATGTTTGAGGCAGGGGTGTTGAAGTTGGACAGAAAGTGCTCAGATGACTTTTTTTTCCTGAGACAGAGTCTCACTCTTTTGCCCGGGCTAGAGTGCCGTGGCATCAGCCTAGCTCACAGCACCTCGAACTCCTGGGCTCAAGTGATCCTACTGCCTCAGCCTCCCGAGTAGCTGGGACTACAGGCGTGTGCCACCATGCCCGGCTAATTTTTTCCATATATTTTTTAGTTGTCCAGATAATTTCTTTCTATTTTTTTAGTAGAGACGGGGTCTCGCTCTTGCTCAGGCTGGTCTCGAACTCCTAAGCTCAAATAATCCACCCACCTCGGCCTCCCAGAGTGCTAGGATTACAAGCGTGAGCCACTGTGCCCAGCCTCAGATGACTTTTGACAGATTCCTTTTAAAGCATTAGAGACAGCTATGCTTACATTGTTAGAGGAATAACAATTATTTCTTTTCCAAACACAAGTGGTAAGGCCTTAAGTACTACTGCATGGGAAAAGAAGCTTTCAAATTTCACACCTGTATTTTTAATAGAGTCTTGAAAAATTAATGGTATAATAACAATGACTAGTCCAGACTGAAATCCTTATCTATTCATTTTTGTATCTAAGTAGAAAAACATCCACTTGTGACCTCTTTCACGTGAAAACAAAGGAAATATAAACAGTTTATATATACTTTAAAGCTATTATACTTTTCAAATTTAATAAGCATACACAATCTGATGTAAGATCTAATAATTGGACAGAACTTGAGAGCTCCTCAAAGCCACGACCAAGTTTGCTAGGTCTTCTCATCTTTCATTCCAGATTCTGTTCATCCATATGCAAGGCTTCACTTCAATTACCAACTATAGACAGCTGCTTACCTGTCATCCCTCCTCCTTGATGGCTCAAAGGTATCTCACACATAGTATGTTAGCCCTAGTTCATGATTCTCTTCCCTTCCCCACTCTGACCTGGTCTCAATCAAAGCCCAACATGATACAGTACAAAATCTGGGTCTCTCATCCAGCAAGGGACTTCTTTAGGTTGGAAGTCTATAGCGGGGAAGGGGATATAATCAGATACCTAATTTTTATGCTTCCTCTCTAACAGAACCTTGCACTCCAGGTCTGCTAGTCAGTTCCTAATTCTTCCAGGGTAAGGAGCAAAGAAAAGAGGAATGGCACAGGAAAAGAAAACTTTGTGAACCTGCACTATCAGAGCTCTCCAGGCCTGGCACATGCTTAAAAACAATTTATTTATCTTGGGGGTGAGGAGTGGCTTTCATGTGCTCTCTCTTACAGTTCCCTTGATCCAAGTAGATGCATCTCTATTTGGGGAGTGACCCGTGACCCCTACCTCATGGCCTCTAGGCTTGTGTTAAGAAGATAACATCTCTGTCCCCATCCCACTGAAACTATTATAAAACATGTTCTCAGTCTTTTCTTTTTGAATATATGCATATGATATTTGGCATCTCACTTTGGGATTTCACATCTATAGCTTGGTGGCTACTCCAAACAATTTAACAACCTGTTACTGAAGTATGGTCTTTACTATCCATAGGCTACTACTGGGTTAGCCACTGTAGGCCATTTAAAAATCTGTATGACTTGAGGAAGTTTAGGTCTAATAAAAGAGCTTATACAAAATAGAGAATGTCACCTGGAAGAGCCAAGCAGGGGTACTCTGTAATTAAAACCAAATTTATATAAGAACCCGACTTATTTTCAGATTTTAGTTTTAAATTCAAAGAGACTAAACATTCTTCAGATAACAAATTAGTACGTCCAATACAAACCAAGCCTATGAAAAGTCTGACATTGCTTTTATTCATTAGCACATTATCATTATTGTCATTATTATTTAAAATCTCAGTCTGTACAGAAAAAGTCCAAAGTTTCCAATTCTAAAATTGGAATGGTGGGCAGGGAGGAGTAGTGGTATATCAAACCAAACAATACAGGGTCAACTTTCATTGGGGTAAATATCCCACCTATTGAATACTTACAGAGAGGTCAAAATTACATTTAATAACATCAGATATAGGAGGCTTACTTATTGTGACAAAGATGGAGACCAGTGTCAAAGAGGTGAGGGCCATGGGGGAAGACTTAGGCATATCAGTATGGTACTATAATACAAATCTAGAGCAAAATGATAATTCAACAGCAACAGTCCTCAATTAGTTTTAAAAATATCCAAATTAGTTAGAATTCAGATTTCTAACTAATTTGGAAATTAGAAACATAATGGTAGATTAAATACCAAGCTTCTATATGTTAATTTTAAAATAACAACTGAAGAATGGTATTGCATTAGTATATCAATCATGTAATATCAAGGTGTCTCAGTAAAAATGCATTCAAGTTTCAACCTCATATAACTAGAATATCTCTCTCCTCAATGAGCAAGGACCTTCTGGGTAAGGAGAACAGGGTCTTTATATGGCTAAATCAATAATAGAATTTCCATGGCCATGAAAATCATTTGACACATAATTACTTTAAGAACTATACAGAATTCTAGCCACTAGTGTCAAGGAAAGGAATCAGGATGATTTAAGAGGAGGATTATTTTTTTAATTTGTAACTTTTCATGAAAATCTAATTTTACTTTTAAGAAGAAAAATCCCTTAAAATTCAATTGGATAAATGATTTTCAATGTTTAACATAGATTTTTATAACATTTTTATAATAAACTTTTAAAATTCAGACAAAGTTATTGGAAAGAAAGAGCTTAGAAAGTGGGTTGGGAGAGACATGTTATAATTGATCATGGTGCACAAGTAGTACATGCATGTTCACAGTAGAATTAATTACATAGCCAAAGGTAGACAAAACACAAATGTCCATCAATGGATGAATGAATAAAGAAAATGTGGTTTATCCAAACAACGAGATATTATTCAGCCATAAAAAGGAATGAGGTACAGATACATGCTACAACATGGATGAATCTTGAAAACATTATTTTACATGAAAGAAGCCAGTTACAAAAGGCCGCATACAGTATGATTCCATTTATATAAAATGTCTGGAATAAGCCAAACCATAGAGACAGAAAGTAGATTAGTGGCTAACAAGGGGCTGGGGGAGGAAGAAATGGGAAATGGCTGATTAATGGATATGAGATTTCTTTCTGGAGTAATGAAAATGTCCTGGAATTAGTGTTGATGGTTGTAAACACTGTGAATTTACTAAAAGCCAATGAACTGTACATGTTAATTGTTTAAAATGGTCAATTTTATGGTATGTGAATGTTACCTCATTGTTTTTTTTAAAGGCACCTTCATACCCTACCTTCTTCCTCTGCACCTCTGTCTGGGTAAAAATATGCTCTCAAATCTTTGTCTTCCCTCTTAACGAATCTTATGTCCTTGATTCTTCCCCACTCCTTAGGAGTCTAATATCTATAATCTCTGCCCTTTCCATTACTTTTCACATCTCCCTCTATTAGCTCCTTCTTTCATATCTTTAAATTATGCTTAGATCTCATCTAATGCATCTGTGGTTAAAATGTCCAATTTCTTTCCTCTTAATGGTTCATGTATTCCTTCCTTTGATCCCTACAATCTGGCTGTTCATCAATGACCATCTTACTCTTTCCTCACCAAGCAAATTTTTAAGCTGGAAGCTGGGTATTGCTAGAAACTCAAAGGGTAGCTATAACTCTATGCTAATTAAGGCACTCTTCTGAAACTTACACATTTCTCTTACTTCTGACATAATCTATAGTCTTTTGCAGCTTTCATACTTACACAAAACTAAGCTTGCAACACATACAAGGTTTTAAACTATACATTTTAACAAGTTATTTTGGGATCAGGATATAAACTAGTTTTAGCACATAAAAATACAGAAAAACTTCTCTGTCGGAGACTGGTTGGATTTAATTTATCTATAAATTCATTGAAATAAATTTCTAATATGCAGTTAATCATGTACAAATACTAACATAAATAAAAAGGCATGTCACAAATTTTTCTTTCTCATTCATTCATTTGAAAGATATTCAAATGTCTACTATATGCCAGGCATCGTTCTAGGTACAAGGAGTACGGAAGTGAACAAGACAAATGAGATCATTCTAGACAGGACAGACAGAAAATAACCCAGATAGAAGTGTGTTCTATAAAGAAAACAAAACATGGTAACCTGATGAAAAGATACAAGAGGTGAATGCTGGGGTTACTTTAAATAGAGTAGTTAGAGAAAGCCGTATCAAAGGGAATTATGAGATGAGTACAGAGTTTCCATTTTATAAGACATAGAGTTATGGAGATGCATGGTGGCGATGGTTATACAACATTATGAATGCATGTAATAACACTGAACTGTACAGTTGAAAATGGCTAAGATGGTAAAATTTATGTTATGTGTATTTTACCACAATAAAAAATTAAAGAATGAATAAAGTGAATTATGAGGAGCTAGGCATGCCAGAAACACAAGAAAGAGCTTACTTAATTGAAGGCACAGTAACTGGAAAGCTCCTCAGGCAGGAAAATAAATAAGATTTCAAACAATAATAGCAAAAGGAAAATGAGGGCAAACCTACTAAATGTTAGGATTCCCACTGAAAGGATTGGATTCCTTTGTGAAGCTTTGGGTTGAACAGAATCAATCGGAGAGAACAAAAATAAATTCTCCTGATAGAATTTTTTTTTAATTTGTTCAGTGAAGAAAGAAATGTTAAGTCAAAATCAAAATGCTGACTGTTATCAAGGTCCTCTCTTATTACTCAAGGTTCTTATTTGATCTTCCACTTCTTTAGTTCCCACACACATCTGATTTTACATTTGACTGGACTTGGGACATGCTGCCTTCCTCTGTGTTATATCTGGCCCTGTCTACATATATTTCGACTCTGGTTTATCATGGTTTCCCTGGCTCTAATTTGGATCTAATCTAAAATCTTGCCGTGATCTTCAGAGTTCGGAATATTACCCCAGATTCAGATTCTCGGCACTAACTTTCTCGGGCTGTTTACTCACTGCTGTACTTGTTTTTCATCCTGTTTTCCAGTCTTTTTATAGTTTTCCTGGTTCTGGATTCTTCCCTACCACCTGTTGCCTACAGAACCAGCAGCGACCTGGCCCTAAGAGGGAAGAAAATATGCTAACAAGAGGCACATGGAGGGACATATGTTGACACAATGGACAGGCATCAAAATTCAGGACAGGAAAAGTATTTGGCAGAGCCGGTCTATGGCACGAAATTTAGGAGGAGGAGAAATCTTCCTTTCAAAAAGATAGATCCTCAAGCCCTCTATCAATCGTTTTCTTGTTCATTTAGTGTTTAGCTTTCTTTCACAAGTTTTTCTTGTTTAACTTAGGTTAGGAAATAGCCCTGACATGATCTTCCTCTTGCCTCAGGAGTACTTGTTTTGAAGGAGAAGTAAGGAGAAGAAACTGGTACTGTAATGGGTTCTCTGGGAAGGTTGCTTCAGAGAGGTCAAGGGGAACACAGCTCAGAAAGATTATTACTACTATGGGAGAATCCAGGTCGTAAATAGCACTTTCTTATACTGCATCTCCATGTTAACTCAGATGTAAAATTTAACAGATCTTTATAAATATCAGGCATTTGTAAAAGGTAATTTGGGGACTTGCATAAAATAACGTTTACCTATTGATACACACGGCACAAATCTATGAACCAAAATGCTACAATCCCATAACTTGGGGGTAGGGGAACAGGTTGTCTCAGTACTTTTTAAATACTATCAGCACAGAAAAACAAGGATATGATATTTCAGTTTGGTCATATCTTTAAAGAAATCCTATTTTAATCCTATACAACTTCTCTAAAGTTAAGATGCAAATATATGTTTTGCTTATCTTTTTTAGACCAAGGAATACAATGCATTTTACAGAAAAACTGAAAAGACATTCAATGCTTATCATACTTAACATCAGTGTATCACGTAATACTGTTGCTTACTTCTTTTTGACTCTGCTTTTGATTCCAAGATGCTATGTTCTCTTGGTTTGCTCTTATTCCTGTTTGATTATTTTCAGTCTTCTTTGTTCACGCATTCCTTTGTCCACCAATGTTGGTATTGCTAAGAATTTTATACTTTGTCTCCTCTTACTGTATACATTATCTCTGGTTGATCTCATCTCTTACTTTGCATTCAAATACTGCCATGCTTTGGATGTGAATTGTCCCTGCCAAAACTCACTCTGAAGTTTAATGGCCAGTGAGCAGTGTTGGGAGGTAGGGCCTAGTAGGAGGTGTTTGGGTCAGAGGGGTGGATTCTTCATGAATAGATAAATGCTGTCTCAAGAGTGAGTTCTGTTTCTCATGGAAATAGATTAGTTCCTTTAATGGTGGGCTGTTGTAAGGCAAGGCTGTCCTCATGTTTTGCCCCTTTGGACGTATTCGCCTCCCTTATGAATTCTGTCATCTTTTGACCCAGTGTGCGGCCCTCAACAGAGGCTGTCCAGATACAGAGCTACCTTCTTGAACTTCCCAGTCTGCAGAATTGTGGGCTAAATAAACCTCTTTCCTTTACAAACAACCCAGTCTCAGGTATAGTAACACAAAATGGCCTAAGACAACTACCCTCTATACTCAAATAGTTCCCAAATCTGTATTTTCATCCCTGACCTCTTATATACCCTACTTACTACGAATTTTCAATGATTTCTGGCTGCCTTCAGCATTAAAAAATCTAAAGTCCTCGGTATGATACACAAGGAACTTCAATATCTAGTCCAATCCCATCTCTCTAAAAGTCACTGTGGTCCTCTGAATAAGTCCTGCTTGCTCCTATGCTTTTGAAAAGGTTGTTCTGTGTTTCTGGAAAACCAGACCTACCATGCCCGCTATGGGATTAATTACATATGTTTCAAAACTAGCTCAGTTGGTAATTAAATTCAATATATATTGAGGACATTTTATATGCTGGCACTAGGTTCTTGCAGTCATGGAGTTTACATTCGTGTGTGTGACTTTCCAGGGGAAGGGGAAAGGCAAATAAATAAACAGGGAACTAGTGAAATAGTGATAAAGCTTATGATTAAAATGAAACAAGGTGATGACAGTGACTAGGGGAGTTTCTTTAGATCAAATGGCTAAAGACTTCTCTGAGAAAGGGATGTTCTTTGAGGAAGAGTGATGATCTTCTCTTGGAAACTTACGTCTATTAAAGCATTCGACATGCTATTTTTAATTTATTTTTCACTGTGTACATCTACCCCACCACATATTTGTTTCTTGAGGGAAAGAACTCAGTAGTTTCAATTTGAGTTGTCCTCTCCTAACATGAAGACTGGCACATAGTTGATGTTAACACATTAACTGCCAAGAGAGTTGTATTTAACTCACGCTAGTTTTGAGCCTGGGGCCTGGTGAAGCATACATAACTCACATGTCTTTTCACCTTGGGATCCGCATGAACTATTTTTCAAGTTGCATATAACTCACACACAGAAAACAATAAAAAAAATAACAAATTTTTTATTAAATTAGAAAGAATAGTTTTGTTTTCGAAGTTTTTATTCAATTTTCTTAATAAAACACCATGGCCCCAAGGAAAAAAATTTTTTTCTAGTGTGGCAGTCAATGTGTTAAATAAAAATTGCTAAATGAATGATCAATGAAATAAACCAGCTCTCAAATGTTGGGGGGAAACAGAAGAGTCCACATGAAAATTTTCAAGACCAAAGAATATTTAAATTCAGACAGACAACAGCTGATGGCCCCAACTTCTATCACACACACTCAAACTTCAAAAGGGGGACACTGGATGACAGAGCTCATCCAAGCAATTTGATATGATGCCTATATCTACTCCTATCCTCCCAAAGTGCTTCTGATGCCCTCATTCTGGCTATTCTTGGCCTTTGTTACTTCATCTTCTTCAGACATTTGATTCCTGGTTCCCTGCTTTAGTTTCCCCAGAGCCTGACTTTCATCAGCCTGAATATGGTTTCCTACTTAACCACAGCTAATGGAATCGCAGATCTTTCTCTTTAGTAGTCACAAGATAATGTAGTGACCCTTGTTTTTCCCTGCAGTATGGTCTCAGCATTGTTTTCTAAGAATGACTCTGAATTATCTACCAGTCACGTACTGCCATTACTCCCCTTAAATAAATCTTGTTCTAAAATCTTGGGGTTTTCTATCTATAGCGTGACCATACAATTTGCTGTCAAAACTGAGACTCTTTGAGAATGAAAAAAGGATGTTCATGGTAATTACAGGCAACAGGTGTAAACCAGGTTTTGTGATCAACCTCTCCATCCAGCAGTTTCCTGAAAAGCCTCATCTGCAACCATGACTTCTTTTTTGGCTTTCTGTTCCCCTGGCCTGGCAGGTCCCTCACAGTGTGACTTCCACTTTGGCAAATATATTTGACCCTTTCCGTGACAGAAGAACTTTCCAAGATTTGTCAGTGCTTGTGTAGAGATTCATATGTGGAAACTCCTAATTATAGTAATAATTAACAGAGCTAATATTTATAAACTCTTAGAATACGACGGCATTTTATATGTTTTATTGAATTGAATTCTTTTCATAGAATTCAAAAAATTCTGGTGAAATTCTCTCCATTTTAGAGAGAAAATAAACTGAGACTCCAAGAGGTTTAATTTACCCAAGGGCATATTATTAGTACATGCAGAGTTTAAACTTAATCCCAGATCTGTCTCCCTGCAAGTGTACATGTTCTAAAGTACTATAATATATACAATCCCTCGCTGTAAAACAATCTTTTAATGGAAAAAAAAAATCAGTCATTATGATTGAAATCTCTAATGTTTCTTAAACCCTATATTTCTCTTATTGACAACTATAATAATATTGCTCACATAATACCTATTTCCTAGACTAATGGGTCTCTAAGAGTTTGGAGTTGTGCATCCCAACAGTAAAAAATGTTGAGCATGTATTACTCAACAAATGTATGTTTAGAAATTATTTATGTACACTAATGTAGTAATCAATTATATATACCATAAAACATATTTCAAAATAAAAATAAAAAATATGAAATTAAAAGTCAACTTAAGTCTTAATGTTTTTCTGCATCCCAAAGGGTTATCTTTCTCACTCCCTGAGAGAATATCCTGAAAACTCATCATTTAAACTGGTGCCATCTCAAATGTTAATGTGCATACTAGTCACCTGGAGATCTTGGGGCTTTTTTGTTTTTTAAAAATTTTCATTGACACATATTTATGGGGTACAGGTGTTATTTTGTTACATGCATAGAATATGCAATGATCAAGTCAGGATATTTAGGGTATCCATCACCTCAAGCATATATTATTTCTATGTGTTGGGAACATCAAGTCCTCTCTTCTGCCTATTCTGAAATATACAATACATTGTTGTTAGCTATAGTCACCCAATTCTGCTATTGAATATTAGAACTTATTCTTTCTATCTAACTGTATGTTTGTACCCTTTAATCAACCTCTCTTCATCTCCTCTCCCATACATATGCCCCTTTCCAGCCTCTGGAGATCTTGTTTTAATGCAGATTCTGATTGAGTATGTTTAGGATGGGCCTGAGAGTCTATTTCCAACAATCTCCCAAGTAATGTTAATGCTGCTCACCCATGGAGCATACTTTGAGGAACAAGAATTTAAATACGAGATTAACGGTTAGTCAAACTTATGCTGCTAATTTCTGGGAGGTAAAATAAATAGCTAATTCTGAAGTTGACTTGCCATTACAATGGGCAAAATTGAAAAAGACTACCTTTTAAACCATACAACAATCATTAGACATACTAATCAATAATATCAAAGAACATACTTGAAATGTAGACAATCATTACAACTGGGCATATACTTGCCTAAACTGACATTACCATAAGAAAAAACTGATTTTGTTTTTATATACTTCTTTTCCATTACCAAAGACAGAAGTGAATAGAAATTAAGGACAAAGAGCAAAATTAACTAAAACATACGTATTTTTATCTGTTTCCAACATGAAATCAGTAGGTATGAAACCTACAGTTAACTATTATTGGCTAACCCTTATATTTATGTTAATAGGGTTATAACAATGTTTGTTTTTTTTTTTCTTTTTAGTTTTTAAATAAATTCAAGGCAAGAATGTCAAAAGAATATTATTTTTAAAACCTATTTTAAATTCGCACAAATTTAAAAGGTTCAAACAGCTGAAATGTACAGGACTTTATATATGAAATGTAGGCAAATTCGGAATATAAGCAAAATGAAATCAGAAAGCATTTTGGTTTTACTTTTAGTTTTGTAGTTCCCTAACAAAATTCTAAAGTTCCAATACCCTGACTGCATGAGAACATCTCATGTGACTCTCTAATAATTTCCAATAGTCAAATATACCACAGAACTAACATCATACTCAAATTTCAATTATTTACCTTGTCAATCATTTTTCTTGCTTCCACTTCCTCACTGTTGGGATTCTCTAACTCAATGGTATAAGTACCCTTGTCACTTTGGTCATCATCATTATCCTTTTCAGAAGTAGCAGAAGTTGCTTGATTTTTTAACATTTTATCCATCTCCTGGCTTGGTCTGTGCCCAAGACTCCCTGAACTTCTTAATAATGCAGTTTGTAGGAAGGGTATTGACACCGATGGCTCCTCTGATTTCTGTTTTAACAATTTCCCATGTGGAAGACCATGCCCCCCTCTGTGATGCGTAGAGCTAGTCTGTAAAGACAAAGAAACCACTTTGGCATCTGTTGTTGGAGACTTTGTTTTCTCAAGTTTTGTATGTGTTGTTGAATATGTAGTATCCTGACACAAGATTCCCGCATTTTGAGAAAAAGAATATGACCTTCTGTTTCTGGGATTGTCTTCATCAAAGAATGCAATCATAAAAGCAGTTTGACTTACAACAGCTTGGTCTTGATGCTTTTCAGCAGCCTGGACCTTCTGTAGCTTTTTCTGTTCTGAATGGTGGCGCCTTAAGTGTTCCTCAAGAGTTGCACGTTTGCTACAGCGCCTGTGAGCCCCAGCATTTTCTGAATCGCTTTGGGTACCATCATCATGTTTATTTCCTAGACACGAAAAAGAAACCGCACAATGGAGAAGAAAAAAATCCCATGCAGAAAATTAGAAGCATATACAAAAGTGCTATTTGTTTTGCCTCCCTCCCCCTTTCAATCCAAAGTCATATGTTCTGTTCAGTAACAGGCTCTGCAAACTTCCCTCAACTGCAATGGTTACATTCAAATTTTATCAACTAACAATGAGTTCCTTTATAAACAACTGAATAGGATTGCCTTTCTTTCTCCAAATTTTAACTTTATAATGATTCATCAACGCCTTAACAGATAAGCAATGCTCTATCATCTATGATAGTTTATAATCATAACATCAAAAAACATTAATTCTGCCTTTAAATCTTACAACTTATTTAACAATCAAAATTTGACTCTAGCATCAGAGAGGAAGAAAGACAAGAAAAGGGTGACACCACTAAAACGCTTACTGTTACACAGAGAAAGAGAACACAAATACCATAAAAGTGTGATGAATCTTAACTTTCACTGATGTTCAATACTTTCGAAAGTTCAGCATACAGCTCCTTCTTAATACAAAGATTCAAATTTGTAGTTCCCACTAATTACTGCACAATATTTTCCAAATATCTTTTTAGATATGAGAGTTTTTGGAAATTACTTTGTGCTCTAAACTCCAGTGGCTTCAAATAGTTAAATAAAGCATGCTAAGAGATCTATGAAGGAAAAGAAGAGTCTATGAAATCCCTACATAAATCCAGGCACCTATTGGGCAAATAGCATGGTGCTAAATAAAACCAGATGTCTTCTCCGTAAAGCATATAGAGCTGAGTTAGAATATATGTGACTTTTGAAAAATCAGCTCTCTAACAGAAGTTTTTCTGTATTAGAACAAGTGAAAACCACCAAGTAATTACTCTTCACAGTTCTGTTAAGGATTAGATATGAAACTACAACAACTTGATTTTTCATTGATTTAAAATTCTTATTACCTAAATAATAAGTACTTTAGAAGAAATAATCAAATGATAATTACGTTATTATAGCACGAAATTTCCGGAAAGTCAAGAGTTATGGCCGGGCGTGGTGGCTCACGCCTGTAATCCTAACTCTCTGGGAGGCTGAGGCGGGTGGATTGTTTAAGCTCAGGAGTTTGAAACGAGCCTGAGCAAGAGCGAGACCCCGTCTCTACTAAAATTAGAAAGAAATGAATTGGACAACTAAAAATATATAGAAAAAATTAGCCGGGCATGGTGGCGCCTGCCTGTAGTCCCAGCTACTCGGGAGGCTGAGGCAGGAGGA
>CAUYSK010039052.1:0-48419 GCA_963575035.1 Avahi laniger
CCTTCCAAAATCTCATTTGTTAAGTCAGTTATTTGGAAGTCAGAAACCATTTCCAGAGAAGTCATATCTGTTATAAATGATGATTGGGTTTCTAGGCTAGTCCACAAAAGCCTATTTAACTCATAATGTAGATGAAATACTATACATTTGTAATGAAAAGCAATAGAAAAAAAATCTTATTGTGATACCAGTAATTAAATGAGAAAGAAAAACAGAAAAGTGGGAAAGAAATAGCTTTCTTTCATTTATCTTGAACAAAGAAGACTCTGAAGGGCCACTCTAGAACCAGAGCCCTCCAAGGGGTTTCACTGCACCTCCCTATGCCAAACCCTGTGTCCTCCCCTTCCCTCCCACAGTGTGGGTTCTGAAGGGATGGAGTTCCCTCTGGGTCTGCTTCCCGGGGACCCAGCTTGTGAGATCCGGGGCCAGGTAAGGCTCAGGTCAATGAGGAGACCTTTCCCTGTGGCCTCTCCTTACCTGCACAGGGTAAAGATCAGCAGAAAAGCCTAGAAACACCCCAGGTAGTTCTGGTGTTAGAGCTTCTGGGAGTCCAAGGGCAGAGTGGCAGGCAAGACACTGGAGACTCAAAGGAAAGTGCATTTCTATCCCCCCCAAAATGGCTGGGGTGTACAGATAGCCTGTAAGGTTCTGTATTTAATGTATGAGTGCTCATAAGAGTTTATAATTTGGAAATAGAATCTATATAAGAAATACAAGGATTGCTTGTTTGGAACTGCTCTGTCCAATATAATAGCTGTGGGCAATGTGTGACTATTTAAATTCAAATTTAAATTAATTTTAATGAAATAAAGTTTGAAACTTAATTCCTTGGTTGAATTGGTCATATTTCTAGTGCTCAATAGCCCCGTGTGGCTTGTGGCTACCATATTGGGCAGTGTAGATTTACAGAACATTTCCATCTTCATAGGAAGTTCTATTGGACAGCACCAACTGGAACATTGAATTGTGAAGGATCTAAGAATGTTTGAATTGTATTCTCTACCAACTTTCCATGGAAGGCTCCTTGGATAGATGTACATGGAGAGCGAGCAAGACAAGTACCACTAGGCTTTGGGTCTCCCCACCCCCACCCCCACCCAAACACACACACACACACACACACACACACACACAGAACTCTAGTTCTGCATGAGCAAGGCTGAATTTCCTGGAAAACTGCTTTAGGTAAGTCAGCATGACCCAGCACCACACAGGCCTCTTGGTTTACTATGACCTCCAAGCTCAAACCAAAGTTAAATATCAAGGAAAGACAGAGAAGAGTGAAAATCACAGGGAACATCGGTTCCAAAGCTAAGGAAGGAAGAGGGTCAGTTCCCAGGGACATCTGAAGAGGCCCTTCCATGGGCCTCAAACATTTTATCTCTGACTAGTTAACTCCTCCACTAAGACAGTGGCCAATAATATGTCCTTAAGCCTGATGGATTCATGCAGACTTTCTTCTTAGCCATGAACAAAGAAATCTAGGGCTTTTCCTAGAAGCCAACACTGCCAGTCACTAACTGTGACTTGATGAGCAATGACAGAGTCTATGGCCTCAGGAGTACTTTGTGGTGTCTCTGTGTAAGCCCACTCACTCCCCCTTACCTGCACTTTGGATTTTGTTTTTGTTTTTGTTTTGAGAGAGAGTCTTACTCTCTCACTCAGACTAGAGTGCAATGGCGCTATCACAGCTCACTGTAACCTTCAACTCCTTGGCTCAAGGGATCCTCCCACCTCAGCGACCATGCCCAGATAATTGTTCTTATTTTTTGTAGAGATGGGGGGTCTCATTATGTTGCCTAGGCTGGTCTTGAACTCCTGGCCTCAAGTGATCCTCCCACTTTGGTCTCCCAAAGCACTTGGATTATGAGCATGAGCCACTGTGCCTTGCCTGAACTTGGATCTGATTCTTGCCTTCTGCCCACACCGTGGGCTTGGTAGTTCTCTAGAACCAAGACTTAAGCTCCATCTTTTTCCCACAGCTACAACTGCAGAACAGCCCCAACAACACTCAGGCCCAGCCCTGCCTCCCACAGGGATTCAGATCAGGCAGAGCTAGAGCCCCCACCTCATCCACTTGGTGGCTTATAAGCAATCTTCAAGGCAACCTATCTCCCTGCAATCCTTGGTCCTTCGTACTTTGTAACACCAAATAGGCAGAATCCATGACCACGACCCACACCAGCACCATGGCAGAGGTGAAAGTGAGGAGCATCTTTTCCCCCAGGGTAGGAGTATCGCCTCCCCCTGACCATAGCTCTTATTCTCTTCCTGGGCCGTCCTTTGGGATATGTATTTTCAATTTGGGAACAGAAGAGGATCTGATCACAGTAAACACTGGGGACCACAGCCTTTCTGGAAGGCAGGGCTGGGCTAGGACAGTTAGGAGAGCGTCTTTTGGTACCCCACAACAATTTCAACACAAATGTACTCACATTGTGTTTACCTTCAAAGCTCTGAAATGTTTCTTTTAGACACACAGTACATAAATCTTCTTTTAGAGACTGAAATTGCCTAAACTGCATTCTTATTGGACACAACTGGTAGATTAGAGGGCTGCTGTTTCTTCTGCTATCACACTAAGGATCTCAAACACTGAGGATTTTCTGCTCTGAAACTCCTTTCACAATATGCCACACTCTTGCCAGCAAATAATACTCTCAGCCACTTGCCACTCCCACATTGTAAACACCTGATGCAAGCCTCCATCACATGCACCTGTGCAGGAAGCAAACCCACAACAGACTCACCAACACACACAGCCACGTGCAAGGCCAACTCACACACACACTCAGGCTGCACAGAGTCTAATAGAAAAGCCCCTGAGCCAGTGAAATGCCATTTCAGAGATGTTCACCCCAGATCCAATGGAGATCTCAGTGCTTGCTATAGCTCTTGTCTTCCAAAAATAGTAGCAGCTAATGATGGTTGGCATCAGACTTTGTAAAGTTACTGAGAGACCATGCATGAATCAAATTATTTAATTTAAGTTTTATATTAATCCTCAGGCAGGTATTACTATCTCCATTTTGTAGAAAAGTGTACTGGGTTCAAAACAAATAAATAGTTTTCCCAGAGTCCTATACCTAGAGAGGGCAGAGCTGCAACTCAATCCAACGTCCCCTAGATTCAGTGGAGCTTGAAGCCTGTTTCTGAGTGCAGGAATATATGGGAAACACAAGACAGAGATTTGAGGCTAGATATTAAGAGTATTATCTACAGCCTTATCACCCTGAATGCATCTGATCTTGTCTGATATTAGGAGTATTCTCTCAGTTAACACACACAATGACAAAAAGGAAATCCACTTCACCCCTTCCATGCTGGTTTATTCAACTAACAACAAGAAATATGGAAGGAAAGTAAATTACCAAAGCTATAACCAAATAGACATGATCAACACACAATGCACTGGTACAAGTCCTGCTTCTGTGAGAGGCTGTGCTAATCGCCACGCTCCATTTCCCAGCTCTCATCCCGAGAGCATTCCCACACTCTCTCCTGCCCTGACTCTCCTCTGACCACTACAGTCCACACCAACGCCCTCCAGACCAAGAAGAGTTCTCAAACTTTAATGTGTTGAAAATCACACAGATTCCTGTTCCCACCTCTACAGATTCTGACTCTAAAGGTTTAGGCTAGGGCCCGAGAATTTGCATTTCTAGCAAGTTCCCTAGATGCCGCTGATGCTGCTGCACCATGGACCACATTGGGAGGCACTGGTCTTGACTCTGGCAGGACCTTCGCCACACAATGTAGAACTTGCTTACTTTTTCTGTTATACCATCCTGTTTCCCAGACACCTCCCCCTCCCCCCCCACAGTCCCACTCATCTTCAGAACCCTCACCCCAAAGCCCGATTACAGTTCGTGACTGGTACTCTGACTAAAATGGATTCACATTTGTTCTGGGCATAGCACCCCTGCCTGTGTGCCCCAGTTCTTATAAATGGACTTCTCTTTTAGCCACTGTTCTCTATTTCTTATTCTAATCCCCTACTATGACAGATTTCTTATAGAACTGGGGCTTTCCCTCCTTCGGCTAAGCCTCCCCACTGGAAATTGAATCATGTAGTCCTAAACCCCAAAGTAGCACCCACTCTACTCATAGCTGCTGACCCACTGCTTTGATGCCAGGTATCTGCCTGTCCAGACATCCGTGTCTCACCTAACCCAGATTCCCTATTGCTGAGCTGTCCCTGCCAGCTGGAACACTCAACTCCTGGTCTTGTTCTTCCTCCTCACAGCAGCAGCTTGCTGGGATGCTGAACTCGGACTGTCTTAACTGTTGGAAAGAGTAATCACCTGCCACACTGAGCTTCCTTTTCAGCACCTGGAGCTGGGACAGCTCCCCCAGAGGGCCAACAAGAAGCAGATCCTAGACAATGCCCACTTTTCCCTTGCTGTGACCAGGCCATGCCTCTGTGATGTGATCTTTTTGTCTCATATTTTGTTTCTCTTTCCTCCTGTGATGAATCCTTGCTGATTTAAGTATGGAGGTCAGGACCCATGAGGTGTATGTGTCAGCAGCATTAACCCGCACTCTCTGGGTAGTCAATAAACATTAAGCAATAAGCAGTTTGGGCCTTGCCTAGTTGGCACCTGGAAATGTATCATCCAATTTGGAAAGCACAATACCTTTTAATATCTCCCCTGCCCCCAGCACCTGACATGAGGATGCTCACAGAATAGGCACTCCACGACTATCGAATGAGTAAATGAACAAACGGATGAAGGAGGCCGGTGGGATTGTGCCCAGTTCTCCTTTGTGGTGTCAATATCAATGCACTCAGCCAGAAGAAAGCAACTTCCAATCTGCGGAAGCTGAGAGAATGCCTCCAGGCCGGACTTCCGACTAATTCCCAGCACAAAATTGGACCTGCACGTTCAGATGAATTGTGGCTGGAAGATTGCATTTATACCAGCACCATAGTTCGCAGGTTTTTTCCAGGACATAGATGTCTTTAACAGAAAAGGCTGTACCATACTTCTTCTACTGTACCTCTTCTCCAGAAATCCTCTCTTCCCTACCCCTACAGTCATCTCGAAAATAAACTCTCCCTTTTGTCCAATCCATTTTCATCACTGACCCCCAGCCAGGCCAGCTATCTAAGGAGATGGGATCAATAGCTGCTTCTGTGTTAAATATTTTAAAGCATCTTCTTATTACCTGTAATACCCTCACTATCATTCCTTTGGGTAGTTCTCCTGTAAAATAAAAATGCTATCCAGGGAAGGTAATCCAAGAAGACATTAACCCCTTAGCTCAACATGTTCATCAAAGTAGTAAACCTATTCTCCAGCAGAAATCTGAGAAAGCAGAACAAAAGAGAGATAAGTTTTGACAGACAGGAAAGCTCTGAAGGAAAGGAAACATCCTAGCATGAGTTACCACTGGAAGAGCAGGTCTAGGTGCGATATCACATTAAGAGGTTTGTGTTGCCTGCCTGGCTTGCTGCAGAAAAACCACTGGAGCTCTGGGAGAACAGGCGCAAGGCAATGAGTGTCCCAAAAGGTTTCCAATGTTCTCCGCAGTGGCTGGGTGGGAGCAGAGAGACATGGAATGGTTTGCAAAAAGCAAAGACTTCAGGATACAGGGCAACATATGGTGATGTTCTGTCAGCTGAGCTTCTGTGCTACCAAGCTTCCCCAATTTTGGGGATGGTTTCTTGCTAGTGACAACCTCCATAGATGCCAGTCTTGCAAACAAGAGGCAGCTCACAACAGAACGCACACAGTAAGAGCCTCACACTGGCTGAGCTCAGATGCGGATGCAGGGAAGAAAATGGCTGACGCTGCAGGGGACCCAAGCTTCTAATGTCTGGGATGTTTACCTCATTAGCCTGTTTTACATAACATCAGCCAAAAACAAAAAGAGAAAAATAGCTGGAGGGAGTCCACAGGGGTTCAGACCTGGATTCTGAGTCCTCATCCTCAGACTCCTCTGAGGTCCCAGACAGGACTCCTAGGCAGTCCCCTGCCCTCGCCACTTGGTTAACTCATCTGCGAAATCACCACAACAGTGCACACTGGGCTCCTAGGAGGAAACACGAGGCATCCTCTGAGGAGCGTTCCAGCTGATGTGAACAAGGAGGTGCTTACTGTTGCTATAATTACTGTTAGTTTCATTCCGATCCCTTTGGTCTACAGCATCCATCTTGTCATAACAAGGATGGCTGGTAAAGGAGGGACCAGGAATCCAGGTGACTCCTGGGCTGGGGAGGCCAGAGTTATCTGAATGGGAAGAAAGTCCAGAGAGCAGCCGCTCTATAGACGAGCAGGCTGGCCTAGGACTTGCCAGGCCAGTCCATCAGGAAAAAAATGGCAGGTACCACCAGACAAAGAGCCAACACAAGTCCAAGGCCAGAAGGCCCATGCAAGTGGGGAGAGGCAGGGAGCCACCTAGGGCCCAAGAGGAGGGCAGGATATGGGGCAGCTGGAGGGAGTCTGGACGGCACCAGGGAGGCTGGGGTTCAGGGGCAGCTTCTAATTCTGGAAAGAGAGGAGGGTGAGGAAGAGAGTGTGGGAGAGGCCAGGTAAGGAAGGGGCAGGCAAGTCTTGGCCAAGCAGAATAAGGTAAGAGTTCTGCACCAAGATCCACACCAAAGCAGCAGGACACGCTGGGCTTCTTACTTACATACCAGCCTGGGGTCAGGGCTGGACCCCAAGAGTGAGCTAACCCACAGGCAAAGGTGAGAGGTCAAGAACTTCAGGGACAGGGAGCCCAGTGTGTCACCCACCTGTCTGCAGTAGTTTATCCCTCTTAGTGGTATGTTCACTAAAATGTCCCTGTTCCTCCACAAAGCCTCAGTCTCTAGCTCTGCCTGCTTCCCTTCCCTCCTTCTTCTTCTCTCTCCTCTCCCTCTCTCTTCCAGCCAAGCTTGACTTTCCCTGCGCTCCTTGCACCCTGCTTCAAGATGGCTCCCACATTCTTTGCCGAACCCCCACCAGTGCAGAGCCCCGCTGGGGGGGGCAAAGGCGCAGGGCCCTCCCGCCACGGATGAGGCACCTGTCCTGCTTGGTCCTAGCTAGCACTCAGTTTGCCTGAGGCAACAGCACCAGGGCCACTGTGTCAGCTTGTGTGCGTGTGTGCGTGTGTGTGTGTGTGTGTGTCTGGGGGCATGGGGGGCGGGGAAGTCGGAGTGAGGAGGGAAATCATCTCTCCCTCTCTCCCTCCCCAGCCAGCTGGAAATGTGCTGTGTGACCATCCAATTCAATTAGTTGAACCCTCAGTCCTGACAGAAGGAAGCTTCAAAAAGACTCTCTAGCTTTCTTGGCTCTCAGCCTCTTGAAAGACAACGGAGAGGATCTGATGCAGGCAAGTGGGATCCCAGCTCCCGTATTCCCACGCCAGGGGCAATCGACCACAAGCTGAAACCTCCATCTTGAAAACGCCAAGCAGAATGAGAACATCTGAGCTCACTTCAAGTCAGGGCTCCGACCCTGAAGGAACCTCAGTACAGATGCCCACAGAGGCCCTGCCCAGCGATCAGGAGATTGGGGGCCAAGCAAGGGCCACCTTTGTCACGTTGTCCAATGGGTGCCTACCCTGACACCTCAGGCAGGCTCTGCCATGGGGTTTCCCCTGCCAACCTCCCTGGGGTCCTGCTGGTGCAGCCCAAGGCCCAGCTCCACACCATCCCAGCTCCTTCTTGTGACAGCTCTCATCTCTCAATGACATCTTTCCGGACCCTGCTTTCTGGGCCTCTTCCCTCTGCCAGAGCCCATCCTGGCCACCCAGGCCCCATCACACGCCACCTAGGCTCGTGACCATCCATGTCTCCTTACCCTGCCACTAGGCAAGAGGCCAGGCACCTGGCTGTGCTGTGGGGCATGCCAAAGGGACACCAGTGGCAGGGAGAACAAAGGCAGAGCCACTCAGGATGGCCTCAAGGGATTTTGGGGGTTGCATGAGGACACAGAATTCTCCAAATGAGTGCTGCCACCACAGACTGAACCGCGGGATCTGAAAAGTCGGTGGGGACGTATTCATGTGAGAGGAAGAAGCAGCACCGTTTATGATGTTACCGCTCCCCTGACCACTGCCAGCTGAATTCTGCCATATACAAAACATTAAACCAGACAACCCACCGGGAGTGGCATTAGCCAAGATCATCTCCCGCGGCCACCTTCCCCTGCTCGCTGGCCTGTCCTCCTCTGCCCTGGAGGCAGCCATCAGATCTGGATCAGGAATGCAGCTCACCCAGAGCCCCTAGAGGCAGGACAAACACTGTTCTCACCGCCCACTACCCACCCAGGGCCACTGACACCTAAAGGGAGGCAGTGGGTGGGTGGGAAGGCAGGTGGGCTACACCAGGTGGACAGCATGGCCTGGGTGGACCGAGGACATGGATCCCAATTCTGGAAAGAGTTCTGCCTTCTCCCGGGGTGGGAAGGAGCAACAGGCACCCATGACACCCCACCAACAATCACCATCCAAGCCAGAGTCAGAACCTTGTCACCAAATCACCCAGACAACTCAGCGTTCAAACCTCATACACAAGACCACCCCTCTTGCCCCCCCCCCGACCCCCCCCACACACACAGGCTGATCCTCTGGCCTTCACTCCTCTGGAGATCACTCTTTCTTCTCACTTGGATTTGTGAGCCAAGTGGCCTAAGAATATTTTATCCTTTCACTTGCCAGTCACCTGGCCGTAGGTGCACGAGCTCACAGCCCCGCGGTTAATTAATCCCCCTTGGTGGGGTTAATTTTCAAAAACCCCAACATAGTTTTAAGCCAAATTGTGCATTTTCCTATTTGAAAATTTTTTCCACATCAATTTAAAAAAGTGATGATCAGACAACATGCAAAGTCCTGACGAAAAGTATATAACCTGAGTTTAACCAAAATCCAGATATTTGCCAGAAGTTGTTTCAGGGGGAAAAAAAAATTCTTTCCCTTGGCAAAAATCATCTACTGAGAAAAATTACCAAACATAAGATATTATGGCCAAATTACAAAACGATAACCAATCTAGTATCAAATAAATTTATTCGATCCCACTTAGAGTATTAAAGGATTCTGAAACCAAATAAAGAAATCGGAGTCTGATTTTTTTCCATTTCCAGCGCTTGACCACAGGAGTTTGTTAATCTTTAACAGTTTCTACTTGATTCCAAAGGGGGTTCACGTGCCTACTTCTCACCTAATGGCATCACTCTCTGACCTCTGAAAATTACGAGGGACACTTCCATGCTTTACCATCAGGCCAGCATTCCCAATGCCACTTAGTAGCAATCTCGGCTGTGACAGATGCTCACCTACCCTCTGGCTAAAAATAGCTGTCACCGATGTCAGAAGTGGCAAATGTTCTCTCTCTCTCTCTCTGCTTAACAGCCCATTAGGCGACTCTGAGAAAGAGGCAGATGAGTCCCTCACCAAAGGGTGGCCTCAACTTCACCCGACACCAGGTGCCCAAGGCCTTTTCATATATCAATCGTGGAGATGGCTTTTATCAGTTAAAAATAGATCTGTTAGCACCCCAATTCACAGCAGAAGCCGCACACTAGATTCTGCAGAACCCAATGGCACTACAGCTTGGAATAAGGGCCATGGGGACACACAGGGCTCAGAGAAGCCCCCACAAACCTGGGCATTAGTCTGTCCTCTTGTCCTTGCCGATGCCAGGTGAGCTGTTTGCTGTGATGCCTCCGTGGGTAATCTCTTGGAATTGCAGATATCTACAGTGTGTATAGCCAGCAGAGTTTTGCCAGGTTTCCCTTGAAGCGTATCTGTGCAATTTACACTAAAATGGTTCTCCTTCTTGCTGAGAAATTTCCACAAACTATCTTAATTGCTTAAAGCAATCCTACTATATTGTAATTATCGCACTGCCTTGTAATTATTTGCTCTGTGCATGTCTCTCCCCACCCTCTATCCCCTCCACTCCCAGATGCGGGCTCCTTAAAGAGCTTCTGTGGCCTCGGTATCCACTGTGTGCCTGGTACATACAGAGACTCGGTAACTTGGGTTACATTGAGCTGATTTGGATTGAAGTCACTATGTCAATAATGTCTTCCTTCTTAGATTCTGAATCCTATGATGACCCCCATAACTTAAGTTAGATTTAAATGTTTAATCAACAGGACTTATTGATCTTGATTATCCCTTTCGGGTTCCTAATAAGTGACTACACAGACCACTGCATTGTGGGAAATAATAGCTATTGTTATATATTTCTCTATTTGGGCCCTTACACATCTACCTCCAAAAAGAAATTAATAACCCTGATTACTAGTGTCTCTAAGGCAAATATAACATTAAAATTAAATACGTTGTATGCCTTGCTCGATATCTAGCACATGGGAATGCTCTTTGAACACGAGCTCTCTGTCCCCATGTGCTGGTTAATATCTCTAAAAATGGATAAGTCTTGTAGGGGCAACAGTCTGGTTCGTGCTGTCCCAACCATTGGCCCCTGCTCTGCCATTTCAGGCCAGGAGCGTTTAGTGACAATTATCTGGACACCCAGCCACAATATTTTTCTTGAAACCAATGAATGATGGTTCTGTTTTCTTTAATTTTACTTGTCTCTCTTACCTCCCCATCCCCTACCCCAAGCTGTGGCTATTTAATTAAAGCCAAACCACATAGGGGAATACACTCAGTGGGCCCGATGCATGCACAAGAGAACAGACAACAATAAAGAGAAGAGAAATGTTTTCAGCCTAGAGAGCTGCCTTCTTCAAAGTTTACCAATTAAGGAATCCTTATTACCAGGAAACAATAAAAGAACACTCGCTCGCATATAAATGTAAACTGAACCTTAACCTTTCAACATTAGACAAAAAAAGATGGTGACGAATGCAACAGAGGCAGCACGGAGCTTACTGAATGTGTCAGCATGAGGAACTGCGCCTGCAAGGAAGGCGAGCTCCGGCCAGACAGGCAGTGCATCCCCACGAAGCAGAAGAGTAAAAATAGCCACTGAACCGTGTTTGCTCATTAAGTCACCCTCTCGTTGTAATTTAAGTCTCTGAGGATCCCTAGCCAAGAAAGTCCCTCACCGACGGATGCAGATATTCTGACCTTTGCTGAACAATTGTACACGAATCAGGATCCCATAGACAATCATTCAAAGGTAAACAGAAACTTGCAAGTTGAGACCAGATTCTACCCCTCGGTGACCCACCCAGAAGCAAATCCCCAATGCGAGGCAGCCTGCAACCAGCAGCTGGTCTCACCCTCTACAGATGACAACCCGAGAGACTAACAGGTTACCACGGTAATATTCCAAGCAATCTGAAGACATGCTCAAGTTAAATCCTTGGATGAGCTCTCTGTCCCCATGTACTGATTAATATCTCTAGAAATGGCTATTAGTCAATCAGGTAGGTGAAATCTTAGATGCCTCCAGGGTAGTGAAATAAGATAATTATCTAACTGCTAGTTGTCTTTTGGTTTTTGGTTGTTGGGTTTTTTTTTTTTTTTTAATTTTGGAAGCAAACTCCCCAAATCTGTAATGCAATCAAAACCAACCAAGGCAATTCTGACCCAGAGATATTGGCACTCCGCTGTTAAGGAACCACCATAATGTTCTGAGACTGTCCGCAGATCTCAGAAGGAGGCATCCTATCCTCCGAGCCCTCCAAAGGTGACATCACAGCACAGTCATGGCCAAGAGGCTTAGGTGTACTTACGTAGGGCATGCCACTCGTCCTGACGGATGGTCTTTGTGATATTGAAAGTGAGGTTTCTGGGGATGGTGGCTGAGGAGTAGTGGTATTTGATGTATGTGCATCGTTCAATTTCTCCTGGAAAAGAGAAACAAGAAACCAATGTTAATGAGGCAGTGATCACATCCGCAGTAGTTCCTGGGATCTATTTTTCTGTCTTGAAGAAAGGAACTTGTTTCGTATTGGGCCTGGTGATAACTACAGTTTATACGAGGCAGTAACTTCAAGTAAAAAAGAGCAAGAGAGTAGAACTACAATCAAATAGCATTGATTTAGATAGAAAAATACATCCCTGGGATCATGCAGGGGTGGGAAGAGCCAAAGTTTAGGCTCATAGCAGCTTGCTGAGAAAGTACTACCCATGTTTGTCTAACCTTCTTAAGAAAATCAACTTTCAAGTTAAGAGAGTAAGTTTGGCATCAAAAGACATTTATGTTTCCACTCAGGGACCAGTAAAGAGCAGGCTTTGGCCTCGACGATGTTATTTGTTCTTTTAGCATGCACAATCTTCTGGAATGGTGAGCTGGAATGGGGGGGTCTTCTTGCCTTTTCTATCTCCATTCTCCCCAATGTCACCTCTGAACACAAAGCACTCAAATCAATCTGTATCTCTTTGAATCAGTCTCTTTTGAGGTTTCTTGGACCAAACTGTGATCACTTAGCAGACTCAACACCTGGTCCCATAAGACCTTTATGTAAGTTGTTATTAATCAAAGCATGATTTGCTAGTCAAATTATCAAAACGTTCCTAGATGTTAGAGCAGAGATTCTCAAAGTGTGTTCCCAGGACCAAGAACATCAATATCCCCTGGGAACTTGCTAGAAATGCAACTTCTCAGGCCCAACCCCAGATCTATAGAATCAAACTGGGAGGCAGAGCCTGGCAATCAGAATTTGAATAAGCCCTCCAAGTGATTTTTCCATGCTCGAATTTGAGAACTGGTGCCTTAGAGAAGCTAACAGAACTGCCAATTTATTAATTCATAAATCCACTGTGTTTGCAAATTCCAAAAAGAAGGCACAATCAGGAACTCTTCCCTTGTTACTCTGGGTCTCCTACAGGCATTTCTATTGATGCTTGCTTATCTGGGGGATATTAAAACTCAATGTCAGGGCATTGTGAAGAATCAGGAAAGGGGTGATTTTTAAAGGTTAGGGGTTTGAAATCTGGTTTTGCACCTGAATGGACTTTGATGGTAATCCATTTTGCACCCCGCTGATTTTCAATTTATAACTGGTGACACCTGATTGAATTGTTTGACCCCTGGCCCATCATCAGCGGGGACCCTGGCAATTGGTGAAGTGCAATAATTTAGACAGTGCCTCATGAAACTGATGCCTCATTGTAAATCATATCTGGACAACTGCCCAGCTGCCAGTTATTGGCAGACACTCCCCCAATGGGATGGACACTGTCCAAAGAGGCAAAGTTCTGGAAAGTACTATGCACTCTTTTCCTGTATCTTCAGTTTTTCAACTCCTCTGCCTCTTTCCCTGTAGCCCACTAGCATCCCGAAGGCCCTTGCATGTCCCCAGCATTCCCCCAGGACACACCTCCTCCTCACACCTGCATCTTGTCATCCTCCTTCCTTAACTTGTAAAACTTGTTGAAAAGGTATTCTACCAGACAGTCTCTACTGCCTCGACTTGAATTCACACCGAAAACCCCACGCTCCAACTTCCACTAATGATTTCCATTAATAGCATCGCCTCCTATCCAGTCTACAGCATCATAACTCCTGCAGTCATTCCCAAGCCGCCCCCTCCTGAACGGTGCCCTCCTTCCTGACATCCACCTGGTCACCAAACTCTGCCAATTCTACTTCAGAAACGTCCCTTGAGTCCAGCCACTCCTCTCTGCTCCCACTCCCTCTGCAGTAGTGGTCCTAATATAATGACCTATCTCAACAAACAACCACGTTTATAGAGGACTTACTAGGTAGGAAAGACTCACTAAGTGCTTTGCAGGTGAGTGATTTCCCGCTGTACTCATGTCATGGCACACACAGAGATGTTTATAAGGACCCTGGAGAAAACAGCTGAGGCTGCCCCAGGCCCTGTCCAGGTTCCCTGGGGGCTGAAGGAACCAGCATGTCCAATACCCCTGGAACCATTCATGGGTTCTATGCTTGTCCTCCTAGCAGGAAAGTCTGTTATGGATATCGTGTCATTGAATTGTTTAATCCACGCCACAGCCCAATTAAGTAAGCATCATTATCCTTGTCATCCCTATGTCAGAAATGAGAAAATGGGAGCTCGGGAAGGTTAAATGACTCACCCAAGGAAGTAGCAATGCCAGGATTAGAACTCAAGACTGTGTGACCAGAGAGCCCCCTCCACCAGGCCATAAAGGAAAATGTGATGGCATCGTACCCTGCACAAAGGCACCTGCTGGCCTCTTTACACACAGGAAAAACCCCATGCTCCTCCGGCACAACATCCCAGCCCCCGCCCCAGCTCCCGTGGGCCCCAACCTTCACACATGCCGGGCTCCAGCCAGGCAACCTTCCCGCCTTCCCCTGAACCACATGCCGTATCCATCCCTGACTTCGCACCTAGTCTCTTCCTGCATCTCTTCCCCTGATAAACACCTGCTCGCCCTCAGAGGTGGCTCAAATGGCAGCTGCTCAGCAAAGCCTTCTCCACATCTAGAACAGGACCCAGCAGTGGCGGTGCAACAGCGCGGCTCCCCTCCTCCCCTCCCCGCACCCAGTGCTTCTGTTCTTCCTGCAGCAAACACCCCTGCGCTGTGATTTATCTGTTTACATGCCACACTCCCCCACTAGATTATGAGTTTCTCAAGGGCAGGGATGTTGTCTTGTTCATTCATCTTTATCTCCCCAGTCCCTAGCACGATGTAAGCACCAATAAAATGTGCTTCGAGGAAGGGAATGAATAGTATGCGGTGCCCTTCGTAAGACCAGAGTGGGCGAAGAATCCCACTGCTTTTATTACATGCAAGGAATTAAAATAATTGGGGCAAATTAAAACGCAATGAATTAAAGGAAGGGATTGCAACAGAACTGTGTGAGTCTGCAGCAAACATCTCTTCCCTGTCTGGGCAGGGAATAGGTTTACCAATCACAGTGAGGTAGAAGAAAACCACATATATCATGCCAATCTGTACTCTTCTAAAAAAGAAAACCACATATAATCACAGAACAGTATCATGCTGTACTTGGTAAATGTAATGCAAGAGACAACTAGGTCAATGGTTTTTGAAGAAAAAAAAAGAAGAAGAAAAGAAAGGAAAGAAGATATAAAGGGTAGACAGTTCTAACAAGAACACCAGCAGCAATTGCCTTGGACATGTACAGTTGGGCAGGTTGTGCCCTGCACAAGGGCACCTGCCAGGGATACCTGAGTGCTGAAATCCAGCTGCTGCTCTGCTTGCCAACCCTTGCACCTTGGTGAGGTGAGGCATCTGCCCCATCAGAGGGGCTACCTTTGTCTGATTTGCACAAAGATGCCATACGAGCTAGCAGTAGCCCTGCATGCAATAATTCCAGGATCAAACAAAACACTCTCAGATCCAGCCGTGGAGCACAAAACCAAATCCTGCAGGGGATGGCCAGATCAGTGACTCACTCGTGTCCTAGAAAAGTACCTGGTTTCTTAGCTAAGGTCACATTCTCACAGCCTCAACACAAACTCAACAAGTTGCCACAGGTTCCAGGCAGGCTGGAGCCAGCTCCCTTAGCTTCCCCCAACTCCAGCCCACTGGCCAGGGAGGGAAGAGGCCACGTGACACTCAGCAAGAGCAAGAAGCCACGACAGGCCCTGCAGGTGGCTTGCCAGGGAGCCCGCCTGGAGCAGCCTCGCTGGAGGCCCTCGCTATTTGCTTTGCCTCGGGGATCGCAAGCATCCTGCCTTTGACAGCAATTAAATTTGAAAGATTCAAATATTGCCTAAGAAGAAAGGCAAAATATTTATCCATGTGTCTGCAGGTCCTGTCAGTGTGCTGGGCTTTTGTAAATACAGGCACCATCTGGGCACCAAATATGTATGCCCAGAATGTGGGCTTCCTCACACAAACAGGTTTTCCTGCTGCACATAGTGCAGGGGGCTACCTGGAAGGCAACAGAGAAGCCATGGCCTCCCCTGGAGACAAGGTCAAACCCATCTTCACCAAACTCCTGCATTCCTGCCCAGAGTCTCAGCTTTCCCCCAGGAAGCCTTGGCAGGGGCAGCCCAAGGGAAGGCTTCCTCCTGCAGCCCCTGTGGGACGCTATAAACCCTCAGTCATGCTCTGCCGTCTGAGCTGCTGCCTCCTGCATGTCAGGGTCCCAGCAAGCCAGGTGAGACACCCAGACAGGTAACTGAGGAGAGTTTCAAAAAGGATAATTTAATTCAATATCAAAAACCAAATAACTTGATTAAATAAGGGGTAACAGACTTGAACAGACATTTCTCCAAAGACTACATTCAAATGACCAACAGGTATACGAAAAGATGCTCAACATCACTAATCACCAGGGAAATGCAAATCAAAACCACAAGAAGATATCACTCCACACCTGTTAGGATACCTATTACCGAAAAGAAAAGAAAGGATAGCAAGCATTGGCGAGGAGGTGGAAAAAGGGAAACCTCCACACACTGCTGGAAGGAATGTAAATTAGTATAGTCACTACGGAGCACAGTATGAAGGTCCCCTAAAAAATTAAAAACAGAACTACCATATGATCCAGCAATCCCACTTCTAGGCATATATCCAAAGCAACTGAAGTCAGGATCTCTAAGAGATCTACACTCCTGTGTTCATTGCAGCATTATTCACAACAGCCAAGACATACAAACAACCTAAATGTCCACTGGCGGATGAACGGATAAAGAAAATGTGGTATATACGTGCAATAGAATATTATTCAGCCTCAAAAAAGAAAGGAATCTCACTGTATTTGACAACCACAGATGAACCTAGAGGACATTATGCTAAGTGAAACAAGCCAGTCACAGAAGGGCAAATACTGCATGATCCCACTTGTCTGAACGATCTAAAACAGTCAAACTCACAGAAACAGAGAGGAGAATGGTAGTTCCAGGGGCTGGGGGCAGGAAAAATGGGGAGTCCTTGTTAAACAGGTAAAAAGTTTCAACTGCACAAGATGAGCAAGAGATTTGCTATAGTACCTTGTGCCCTTAGTTTGTAATACTATTATACACTCAAAAATCTGCTGAGGGTAGATCTCATGTTAAATATTCTTACCATAACAACAACAAAAAGTGGGGGACAATTTCCAAAGCTGAGCACAGAGTATAAAGAGACCAGTGAAGGATGGTGTGGGGACCTGGGGCTGGCAACACAAGGAGCTGGTATAACCCCGAGGCTTGCAGGGGCAGCGGAGGGAGCGGTCACCAGAACCTGGAGAAGGTGGCCGTGTGGAGAGAGGGCATCCGGCCTTTGGCAGAGGGTCACAGCCAAGCTGCAGTGAGGTGGCAGGGAAGAAACATCCAACCTCCCTGTGCTCCCACCTTCAGTCTCCCACTAGTTTCTCCCAATAGCAGATCCCAAACTTGAGCCAGAGGGCAGGTCAGCCTCTGGGAGCTTGAGCGGGTGCAGAAGGCAGAGCCCAGATCGGAGGGGCAAATGCAGCAACCAGCTCACTCCTCTCCTTCCAGTCGTCTTCCTCTCACATCTCCCCACCCTCCTCCCCTCCCAAACACACCACTCCAGCTTTGCCTTAGTCCAGTGCTGGCACATTCTTCCTTCCCACCCTCCACCTCTCAAAGCAAACAGTGGCAAAGGGAGACACAGGGAACCAGGAATGCGGAGAGACTGTGGCATTCCTTTTTCTCCATCTCAAGTCCTTCAAGACCCAAGGCACAGCATGATCACTCCCATCAAGTGCTAAGTGAGGTCCCTGCACATAGTAAGTGCTAAGTAAACATTAGTTATTTTCCATTGCTGCCCTAAGACTACTCTAAGGGGATGAGAACACAGGAAGTCAGAAATAATACTAGTGAAATGTTTACATCATGCTATACACACAAATCTATGTCTATAGAGTATAAATTTTCACACACAGTAGCCCTAGGAGGCGGGCAGAGCAAGAGATTGAACATATAAAGAAACAGAGACTAGGGGTGAGGAGTGCCAGGGATGGTACAGAGACCCATGTGCACTGACACTGGATTCTGGAGTCCAGTCACGCCTATGGCAATGCCAGCAGGCTGTTTTCCTATCACAAGAGTTTCCCAAGTACTTGTCAAAGAAGGAGTGCATCATGCAAGGGTAATATACATTCATTAGGATCCTTCTCAGGCATAGTGATTTTAAGGCAGTGCCAGGATCCAACCTACCCCATTTAAAATTATCTTCCCTAAACAAGTCCTGCAGTACTTTAAATCCCCATTACAGATCCATTCCTTTGGGTCAAATATTCCTCTCTTTGACACCCATTTTTAAAGCTCTTTTAAATAAGTCTGAAGGAGTAGCCCTGAGTCACTAACACTGCAGTGTGGATGAGATCCCAAGCCCCCTTCCTCCAGAAGGACCCCTATAGAGAGCTACAGAGGACCCCTAGAGAAGTGCTTGAAGCACTTCAAGGTGGCTCTCGAGGGAAGTGGAGGACGTGCTCCAAAGGCAAACCTCACAGCTGCGCCTGGCACTGACCGGTGGACAAGGAAGAATCAGAACACGGGAAGCGCTCCCAGCCCTCACTTTAAAAGTGATGAGGTGGGCTGGGTATGTGACAGTCAAATGTATTTAGGAAAAACTGGGTTAGACAAAATGTAAAAGGTTTACCTATTACAGGACTTTAAGAGTTTTTAATATATGTTGTGACTCCCCCAAAAAAGGGACAGTTACAGCATGCAGACTTTCCTTTGATTCCAAATCTTTTTTTATTCAAAGAGTAGAAACTGCTCAGGACTGTGAGTTCACCAAAATCAGAAACTGGCCAGGCACAGTGGCTCATGCCTATAATCCCAGCACTTTGGGAGGCCAAGGCAGGAGGATCACTTGAGCCTAGGAGTTAGAGACCAGCCTGGGCAACATAGTGAGATCCCATCTCTACAAAACATGGAAATATTAGCTAGGTTTGGTGCCATGCACCTATAATCCCAGCTACTAGGGAGGATGAGGTAGGAGGATCCCTTGAGTTTAAGGTTACAGTGAGCTGTCATTGTACCACTGCACTCTAGCCTGGGCAACAGAGAAAGACCCAGTCTCAAAAACAAAACAAAACAAAACAAACACAGAAACCATGTCTCTTGTTTACATTCTATCCCCAGGGCCAGGCACAGCAATGGGTACACAGCAAGCCCTCAGTATATATTTGGATGAATGAAAAATAGGTATCAGGGTCTGTTATTTGATCAAATGATCTACCAGGTAAATTAAATGACTGCAAATGTTTGCTGCTCTCTTTTCCAAAGCCACGTCTGGGATCCACCAGCAAAGCAACCTCGGTTGAATGCCCACCCACAAGCTGCGTTTGCACGATGCCTTCAATGAGTCTGGAATCTCTGCAGACAGAACCAGCGCAGTCAGCCTCCGACTCCGGCTGCAGCGGCCCCGGACGCTCCTGGGCAAGCAGACAGCACGCGCAGCGCGCGCCCACCAGGTCTCCTGCCCTTGCTGGTTTCGCAAGGCCACCGAGCCCACGCCGAGCAGCCTGTGGCAGTGCAGGAGAGATAAGACCCCAGGAGCAACCATCCACCGAGGGGGCAAGAGTCAGAGAGCACCCTCCCCGCCCTGTGGGAGGACGCTTGGGAGGCGCCTTCTGCGCGGTGACTCAGAGGCCCCGGTTCCCGAGCTGTCTCACTCCCCCACTCCTCCCCACTGCCTGCCCCGCAGTCCCTGCCTCAGGCTCGACTTCTGGGAGCACCCAGATCGAGACCGACAATCTGGAGGGCGGTAGTGCAGATGGTTTAGACATGTGAATACAGTGCGGGCGGAACAAGTAAAAGGAGTTAGTACGACTGAGGTCACTCTGGAGGGTCCCGTCGGCACCTGTGAATGAGGCAAGTTTCCTTTTTTCCTTTCAGTTTCTCCGTATTCTTTTCCTCTCTTGATGTTCATGCATCCTACCGACACAGGGATGGACAACTGGTCTGCTTCTGAGAGTCCGTGTGTTTCCTTCATCCCAGAGTTCCTTTTTTAAACAAACAGACACACTCTCCCATGCCCACTGCACGCCAGATACCCGCATGCCACCACGCGGCGTCCTCGCAACCGACCTATCTCGTGGTACGGGCCCTGTTTGGCTGAACAGGGAGTGTAGACGGACGAGGCCCTCTCCGGAGCCACTCGGCCAGCAAGGAGAAAAGGTGGGCTGCACGTTTGGGCCTCTCTAACCCCAGGTCTGGTGCTTTTCAGGGTGAGTGCCGCAGTTTCAGACACCACAGCCGTAAGGATTCGCTGCTTGGTGGAGGGTTTATTGGGAACAGGGATTATTTTTGCAGCCACAGTGCCTTGTCCATGGAAGGAACTCAAGACGCCCGTTGATGAAGGAGGAGAGGAGGGAAGGGACATCGCCCACGTCTTGTGTGCTGCTCGTTTCCACAGTGCCGCGTGGGATCTCCTGCTGCCATGCCCTGGCCTCTGCCCGCCACAGTGTCAGCCCTTAGGAGCTGGCCTCTGTCTCGCCCACTGGGCTGACAGTTCTTAGTCTTTCTGGCCCAAGGCCTGGCTAGTCTTCTGTGTTTAATAAACGAAAGACTAAATCAAAAGTAGAGAGAGCACATGGAAAAAAAATTGAAAACCACCAACAAAAAAAGATAAAACCAGTTAGAGCATTAAGCCTTGGACTTCATCTCCTCTTTAAAGAGCATTTTCCCAAAAAAGAAAAAAGTTAAATTATATCTTAGCAGGGAGAGGAAGCAGGGAGATTTTACTTTAGCAGATTAGAAAGGACATCTATCAGATTTATTAGCATTATCATGTTGAATTCTTTAGAAGACCACAAGCATGGGGATGGAGGAACGCAAGAGTTTAGGGGGCTAGAGGTTTGAGATTAGAAGCAAACCCTTGGTGGTGATGAAAGGGCAGGAAGCAAACCAGGAAAGTTCCAGGGCTTCAAGGAGGGCAGACTGGGCTGGTGGTTCCCACCCCCCCCCACAACCCCCACAGGTCTTCCCCAAGTGGGGCAGAAGCGTGAAAAGATGAAGGAGGCAACCTCCAGCAACCTCCACTGACCAGCGATGTTGACAAGACCTCTCCCTGCTTAAGAGGCAACTCTTCCCAAAAGCTTATTTCAAGAACTCTCCCACCCCGCCTCCCCCATGTCTTCTCTTTAGCGCCTTCTGCTCCTCCCAGATGTTCTGAGTTGAAGAATTTGCAAGGCTTATAGCTACTGCAGACCTGGCCAGAAGGAATGTTTTATTTTCTTCATACTGAGGGAAAGTGCTATCTATGTTTGTATTTTTAATGCTTTCGAATGCATTCCATTTTGTATGCTTTGTTTTTTGTGCTATGGTACCAGCACAGCCTTTTAATGTTGCTTGGTATGCATTGCATAGACTGAATCCTAAATATTTAATTTCTTTCCATTCCACGTTACATAAATGTTTATTCTGAGCAGTGCTCAGGGGACCTCCTGATTACACACACAGAACTTCATTTTCAAAAACTGTCAATCCCCCCTCCACCCCATCACCACATTTCTGACCCCCTCACCCTGCCCCTAAATACTTTCCGTTATTAACTATTATAACACAGTTATTTGTATATTAATCATATAAATCTATCTATAGCAAAAGCTCTGAAATAGAAGAGTTTGTGTTTATCATCCTTGTACTCCTGATGGCCAAATGGTGCTTCGAGTATTATTATTCATTTTAACAATAGCTTCTGTTTAATGAACATGTTCTATGTGTTAGGTACCATACAAAGAACTTTATTATTCATTTGCTCATTTCATCCTAAAAGTTAGGTACTATTACTACTTCCCTTTCATAGATGAAGACAGAGAAGCTTAGGAGTGTCTTGCTCCCAAACACACAGCTTTCAGGTAGCACAGGTGGGATTCGAACCCACCCAATACACTCTTAAGCACACTACACCAGACATGTGAAAAGAAATTGGGGAAAATCAAGCTCTGCTGAAAGAAAAGTGGTAGACCTTCCAAGGTTTTATATCAGAGACATAAAAAGCAAAACTTTTCCATTTGCAGGGATTTTCAGCATCTACAGACTCTGCTGCTCTTATCAGAGTGAGACAAAATGTTTGCTTCCACAGCTCCCCAAACAGGCTGGCGAGAAGACAGCTCCGCAGTGACAGAGAGCAGTGGTGGGGGAGAGAGAGCTCGGTGTTTGCTAGCCCCACATCTGATACCTAAGTCTCAGCCACAGCCCCGTCCCCTCTCCAAGGACAAGCCTCTTACCAGCAGGGGCCTTTGGGCGAGTTACTCACCCTCTGAAAGCCTCTGTTTCTTCATCTGCAAAATGCTGATAGTAACAGCACACACCTCCTAAGACTGATGAGGAAAAAATGAGATAACCCGTGAGAAACCTGCTCCACGGTGAGCATTCAGTAAACGCTCACATCACTTATTAGTTATGCCTCTGGAGATGCATGTCCCACCCCCATAAAGAGCCCATGAATATTTAAGGACAACTCTCACGCCCTTCCCTGCCCCCAGTCCCCTTTTCTTCCAGCCTAACACTTCCAGGTTCCCCTCACCAAGGGTCACAAAACCCAGCACCACGCTGGTCATCTTCACAGTTCAGTCTGTGGGCGAGAACCCCTCCCAGTGCCACACGGAGCACTGACCACAGTCACCCCCACACCTGGTCAGACCTTCGCAAAGCCAGCCGGGCTCCAGGCTCCGGCACCTGGATGTCACAGCTCTGGCCATGTGACTCCCTGCTAGCTCTGTGGGCAGCCTCGTCCAGGGCTAGTCACCCAGAGGGGACAGCGCCGAAGTGGTTCCCTCCAATGAAGCTGGTAAGCCAATTCTGCCCCTTTCGTGAGCTTGGGCAGCTGTATTTTCTCATTTTGGGGTGTTTTTTATGGTTTGGTTTGTTACCTCAGTGTAGTATCTTCTGTTTGTTCCAGTCCCTGAAGAAATTTTTGGATCATGATCCTGTCATTCTACAAATTAGCAATTAGTCCCGCATGCTCCATCAGCAGGCCATCCCATCCTCGCCAAGCCATTGCTAAAATCCTTCCACAGGGCGGAGCTGACGGCAGAACTCTGCCCAAGCACACACACAAAATCTCCTTGTGACCAGACAGAAATCAAGTCATCCTGACGGAGCTCTTTGAGTGTGATCACTCAGTCTGTCATGAATTCGGCTCCCTGATCTCCTCCCCCAGCCCCCATCCCATGTTGTCCACCCGGATGTCATGAGAGACTTTGCCCACACTGTCCCCTCCCATCAACCTGTCTAAGAACTGTATCCAAAAAGGGAATGAGGTCAGCTCGGCAGGGCTTGTTTGCTCTCTCGGCATCACCGCTCCCTTGCTGAGAGCTCACCTACCATCTGTTTAGTAAGCCCTTTGGACGGTTTTCCAACGCTCCCTCTAAATGGGCTGCTTGTCTGTGTGCACGGAATCCCCTGGTAGCGCTCTCTTCTGTTGAAAATCTGGACACCAGTCCCCAGCCTCCAGGCTCGTGGCACTTTGGATGCCACAGCTCCCTCTGATCATCCTGTCTCCCTCCGTACTCAGGACGGCCCTGCTGCAAAAACCACCTGTCCTGCTCCTCTCTGTCCTGGTGGTGGTGGTGGTCAACATCCCACTGAAGAAATACGAATGTGGCCTCACTGCTGGGCAGCCACCGTGCACCTCATCCATTACAAGTGACGTAGGTGTTCCCCCAGGCTGCCCTTCCTCCGGCGTCCCGTCCCATCTGCTACCCCGGTCCTTTTCATTACTCTATCAAGAGACTCTTTCCCTTGACTGAAGCATCTCACAATCTGCTGTGCTAAAAGCACATCTCATCTTTTGTAGGAGCTACCGCCTTTTTACCCTGATCTCTTCATTGTTGGATTCTGAATGTCTTTGCCCCTTTTCTGAGTGTTTTTGCATGTTTTAAACAGGACTTTTTTTGTATGTCACTGCACAGTCGCTTCCTCACAAAAGGAAATAAAGAATGAGCTGTCCTTGTGCTGGCCCCTCGAGGCCCATCCTGCCTGCTAGCTTTGGCTGCTTTTTTCCCACTTTGCTCATGTATTTTCCAGCCTGAAACAGACGGCTTAGGAAAGAATGAGAAGGTGAGGTATGGCTTTAAATTACCGTCTGGGGCGTAGTAAATAATCTGTTCCCTTATTCCAGACACATCCCTAATGACCTCTGGGAGAGTTCAGAGCCTGAGCTGCCCCAGGCCAGGGCACAGACACCCAGGTCCCCCCTCCAGGCACAGTCTCAGCGGGTGGGAGAATCATCCATCTCCAGGCTCCGACAGACAAACGAGGTGAGAAGGAGAGCAGATCTGGTTTTTCACTGGAAAACAATGAGCTCATGCTCTCTCTCCGGGGACCCAGGAAGTGGAGACAGATCTGGAGATGGGAGACAGTGATGGAGGTAGGCAGCGGCAATGAAGGATGGGCCGGAAAGAGGAAGGAGGCCAGTCTGGCACTTTTTTAATGTCACTTTTGATAAGAATCCCCAGCTCTCAGGCCAGAGGGAAACATCCATTTTCTTTAAATTAAGGATTCAGCATGAGGCAGTTGTCCTAAAGGGGAGGGACGGCAAGAAGATAAACAGAGTCGGAAATTCGTCATCCCTGCTTCTTCAGAGAAAAGTAAAATGATCGTTCATGAGTCACCAGAATTGCAGACGCCAGGACAGAGATGGCTCCATCTCGACCTGCTGCCGCTACCACTGGGCGTGGGGGTCAGGATCCCACCGCAGATACCTGGCAGCTTTCTCAGAGGTGGACTGCCTCCCTCAGGTGTGAATCTCGTGGAAGCCAAGACCAGGCATCTCCACCAGACTGAGCCAGACAAAAATAAGAAAATCCAGACAGCAGCCCAGATGTTTCCAAATCCTTGAAGGAATGTTTAGTTTCAGCTAGGGAAAAAAAATCCAGAATACTGTTTTCCACTTTTCATTTGAAAAGAGTTACATAATGCTGATTTTCCTTTTTACCAGTTAATTCAGAGAGAGAGAGAGAAAGAGAGAGAGAGAGAGAGAGGGAGGGGGAGAGAGAGAGGGAGAGGGAGAGAGAGAGAGTATATGTTTGGGACAGGACTGGAGAAAGCTGAGTCATATATGAGAAATGAAATTCAGATGATTGATTGACTATTTTACTCTCCAATCCGTTGTATGCCTTAGCTAAAACTTGATGCAAACTAAAGATCACAGAAAGTACAAGGCTCAGACAGGTGAATTATGTTCTTCTTTATATCCACAAAATTGACTATTTCCATGTCTAAGTTAAATGGCTTGGCTAGATTATAAATATTAATTAAACTGTTAACTTATCCTGACTCCCTACTTGCAATGAAATTCAAAAACAGAACTGAAATTAGGAATAGTGATTTACTCATTCATTCCCTGCTGTGTCCGGCAGCATTATTCAGGATGAAGATGTGGGTGCTGGAGCCCGCTTGCTTTGAGACTCTCCAGGTGTGTGATTTTGGCCAAATTAATGAAGCCCTGTGTGCTTAAGAGTCTTTACTTTAGAAGGGTGTGATCTGAATATCTACCCCCTTAGGGATATTGTGAGAATTCAATAAATTAATATAGGTAAGACACTTAGCGCCTGGCACATCATAAGCAATCCATAATTATCAGTGCTATTATTGTACTATATCACCACATAGGACACAGATTTATTATACATGTCAGACAGCAGGAACATCCTTTATAACATACAGCAAGTACACATCTGGCATGGTTTAACAAAAGGAAAGGATGTCCTAAGAGACAGCTTCCTATTATCCCGTCTTCTTGCCTCACGTCTTGATCCTCGGTTTATTTCTCAGCCATGTTGCTGGCATCTTCCCCATCCCCAATCCCAGCTCAGGGCATCTCCCTTTATGCTCCAACTCTTGCTATGTCCTACCACCCTGCTCCTTGATCAAGGACTGAGTCCACTGTTCCCCGATTTCCAGCCCCCTCGAACACAAGTTACACCAGTGAGCTACTCGAGCATGTCTCCCCAATCCATGCATGAGACCCTCCCAGACACAAAAGCAGAATCATGGCTGCAAGTGCATAGTACCAAATATAATTTGATGTTCGATGCACCCAAGAAAGCAATACCTCACCTTTGACCTGTGAATATGATACATGGTAGTGTTCCCAAGTATTCCTTAACCCCCAACCCCTAACTCTAAGCTGATGAGTCCATGCCAAGACGGAATCTCTCATTTTTCAACTTTTGAGAAATGCTGCTCCTCATTCCACCTCCCAACAAAATAACAAAACCTAACAGAGTTGGATAATAAAGTTTGGTAAAGACAAGGGAAAAAGAAACTTTCAGACACTGTTATGTGGATCATAAATTGGTCCAAACACTTGACAAAATCAAATGAAATGTATATGCCCTATGTCCCAAAATTATAGCCCCAAACTCCTACATGTGTGCCTAAGGAGACACATAAAAGGATGTTCAAGATAGCATTGCTTATAAAAAAGAGTGAAAACCAAATGTCCATTGATTAGGAAGTAGAAAAATAAAACATGGTTATATTCACATGATAGACCATTATACAATAGTCAAATGAACCAGAACTGTACATATTAATATAGAGAGAAAGATAGATCTCAAAATACAATGCTAAATAAAAACAGAACTGCAGATTGATATATACGGTTTCATACCATGTGTACAAATGTTCCAAGCACAAAAAGCAACTCTGTTGCTTAAGGAGACATCCAGATGTAATAAAACTGTATAAGCATGAACACAAAAGAGAGTTCATGAGAGCGTTTGCCCCCAGGGAGAAATGGGAGCCGGCACACAAGGAAAGTTTCAATTTCATCTTTATGTTTTCTGGAGTGACACTGAGAAACATTAGCATTTGTTAATTCTATGTAACGAATGCAATGGTATTTGTTACAGTATTCTTTGCTGTAACAAAGAAATTCTGTATTTAATTTTTTTTTCTCCCACAATATACAGTCCCTCAGGACCCAATGAGAAAGAAGCCAATCACTTCTCGAAAAGAATCCACTCACTCCCTCGATTAAATCAAAGCCACATTCTCCAAGAAGAACCTCCAGGTGAGGAAAACGGTCGCCCCCAGGCCCGGACTCACGTCCCCCTGGTCTTCCCCTAGAGACCGGGCACTGAGGAACACAGGTGCCCGCCCTGCAGGCGGTGGACGCCCACAGGCCAGGTGAGACAGGAAAGCATGAGGGATGCAGGATGGGGCGGGTGCTACTCGGTGCCAGGGGGGATGAGGGGAGAAGGTCACAGACTTCTGAGGAAACCAGGGCAGCCTGTTGGAGGAAGGCTTGATGGAATGCAAAAAATCCGGGGTGCAGAGGCAGCCTGGGGCCGGCCCACAAGGCCCGGGGGTCTGAGAGTCCGCACCTCACTGCGCGGGAACCGACTCGTGAGGCCCGAGCCCGGCGGGGTCCTGCAGGGGCGCTGGGATGGCGGCGGGGCAGGCTGCTGTGGCTGTCCAGACACCAGAGTGGGGCCTGAGGATGGCTGGAGACGTGGGCGGGACGGACACCTAGGAGCCCTTCTGGTCCACACTCCCTGTCCTGATCCCCTAGAAGTTGGCCCTCTGCTCGCAGGGGCAGGCTGGCCTCGCTCTCCCTGCACCCTGGGCCCGCCCCTCTGCGGCAGCAACAGCCGCTCCAGCTGCCCGAGCCCAGGCAAAGCTGGCGAGTGGGTACCTCCGGGACCCCGGGCACCCGGACGGAGCGAGTGGAGGGGAGTCCACCATCCTGATGGCCTGGCCTGCCCCTTGAGAGGCTGCCAGGCCCCTCCCTAAGGGCGCTGTTCCCAGGACTCCCGCCCGCCTTAGGTTTTGCATTCGGGGCTTCTCTGAAATGAGCGGCCGGCACGCAGAAGCGGAGAGAGAGAAGACAGACAGACGCCTGTCTCTTATCCAGCCTGCAAGGCCTCAGGGAGCCACTCAATTCAGTGCAACCAACGGAGCCGGTGCCGCAGCCAGCGAGGTAGCCTTCTCAAGGGGCCTCGGGATCCAGAAAGCACAGGCAAGAGCCGGAGTGGTTTTCCCAGGGGCTGCACACGGTGGGGGGCGCGTGGGGACCGCCTACAGGAGAGGCGGACGCAGGGGCGGGGCTCGGCTGGAGGGCGGGCCGAGGAGTGGGAGGGGAGAGACCCTGGCAGGGGTGGAACCGCTGGCTGGAAGGCTTGGGCAGCTACCACTGGAGAAATTTCCATTTTCCTGCATTTGTCCCTGCTTCCAGAAGACAGGATACATGAAGATTTTTAAATAAAAGTAAATATCAAATAGGAAGATGCCAACCTCAGGAGTTAGTACTCCAAAATGCACTTTGTAGAGAGATGTTTTTGGAATAGAGTGGCAGATATAAAGCCACCAAAGCCAGAGGAGTCTAACTGCTGAGACAGACTGAATTAAAACCCTGAAATGAAGACTACCGCAAGGAGAATCTCCGTGCTTTTCCGTCCCAAATTGCAGCAGCGCCCAGTTAGCTCCTGGGATACCTGTCTCCATGCTTCCTTCCGCTGGACCAGCCACACACACACACACACACACACACACACACACACGCACACGCACACACTGTATCTCGTCTCTCCCTTCCTCAGGTGGCCTCTCCTGTGTCTCCCCCTCCACACCCTAACCTCTAGTGTTTCAGTCAAGCTCGGTCCCTCCCTGCAGACCTGATGCCCTCTGCCTGCCCTCTCCAGCTCAACCCCAAACATGGGAATTTACTGTATAGTAATAGTGGTATCTCAAATCAGTAAGGAAAAAGATGGTTTATTCAATAAATGGTATTCAGAAAACTGGGTAGTCCTCTGGGAAAAATAAAATAAAAGGTACACTTTGCACCTTAAACCAGGATAATTTCCAAATGGATCAAATATTTGTTCGAAAAAAGTTAAGTCATAAAGTATTGAAAGAAAACATTTTTGTAGCCCCAGGGAAAGAAAGCCTTTATATCTATGACCCAAAATCCATAAAAGAAAATATTGATAAATTTGACTACATAAAAATACAAAATCCCATATAGCAAAACCCACCATGAGCAAAATCAAAAGACAAACTGAGGGAAATATTTGCAATTCACATCATAAAGGACTACTTTGCCTCAAACATAAAAAAGCACCTACAAATTGATAAGAAAAAATAACCGATCCAATTTAAAAAAATGAGCAAAAGCTATGAACAGAGAGTTCACAGAAATACAAATGTGTCTTACATGTATGAAATGGTGCTCAATAACACTCAAAATAAGAGAATTACATATTAAATCCACACTGGGATGCCATTTGCAATTATCATTCTGGCCAAGGCTGGGAATTTTGCTGGCACACTAGGTGGTAAGGTGTAGAGAGACAGACACTGTCACAGGTTATAGTTGAAGTGTAAATTTTGTAAATTTGTTCAACCTCTCTAGAAGGCAATTCATCAATATCTCTCAAAATTAAAAAGGTTCAATTTGACCCAGAAATTCCACTTTTAGTAATCTATCCAAGAGATGCAGTCTCACAGGTGTGAAATGACAGATGGATAAGGTTATTCATTGCCACTTTGCTTACAAGAGCAACCTAAATCTCCATCAATAGGAGGCTGAATAAATTAATGTCTATGCACGCAATGGAAAGCAATACAGCCATTTTTTAAAAAGACAAAACTCTTTATAAACTGATATGGAAAGCCTTACAAGATAAATTAAATGAAAATAAGCAAGGTGCAGAACAGCATGTAATATATACAATGTCTTCACTTAGCATCCTCAGTAGGTTCTTGGAAACTGACTTTAAGTGAAACAATATATAACAAAAGCATTTTTTTTCTCATCAACAGTATAATGAACCAACATTATTCAAGGACCTGATGTATGTTGCTTTGATTAAAGTCATAGTTTCCAAGAACCTATCGACAATGTTAAGTGATGACCTACTGTACTACATTTATGTAAAAGGGGGGAGAGAGATAATAGAGTTAGATATAAATATAGATATATAGGTATATACTTGCATATGCAAAAAACATCTCTGGATGGAAACACAAAGGAACTAGTACAATTGGTTGTCTATAGAAGGAGACTCAGGAGGTTGGGAAATTGAAAAGGAAAGAAGAATTCCTTGTACAGATGGTCCCCGACTTAAGATGATTCTACTTAAAGATTTTTCATCTTTACAATGGTGCAAAAACAATACTCATTCAGCAGAAACCATACTTCAAGTACCCATACAACCATTCTGGTTTTCACTTTCAGTACAGTTTTCAATAAATTTCATGGGATACCCAACACTTTATTATAAAACAGGCTTATGTTAGATGATTTTGCCCAACTGTAGGCTAACATAAGTGTCCTGAGCATGTTTAAGGTAGGCTAGGCTAAGCCATGATGTTTGGTAGGTTAGGTGTGTTAAATGTATTTTCACCTTATGACATTTTTATCAGGACATAACCTCATCATAAGTCAAGGAGCATCTGTTTACCCTTTTACACTTTTAAAATGTTGAACCATGTGAATACATTGCCCATATTTTAAAAGTTGATTATAATGCTAAAAATGAAACAAGGTAAAATTAAAATTTCTTAAAAAAGAAAATCTGGGTCTGTCCCAGCTCTGCCCCAGATGATTTGGGGGCAGCCACTTCCTCTCTCTGAACCTCGGACTGTGTACTCTGCCCTTCAGGGTTTCAGGATCACAGATGCACAGGGCTCAGCAGCTTTGGTGGTTCTTGGTGGAAAAACTGTTCCTGGCACTCAGTGCCCTCCTCTCTCCACCACTTGGGCCACCCCTTTAAACCCAAAAGCAGGGCTGATCTTCCCTAGAAAGATTTTGGAATGGCTGACACAGTCAGGGTCAGGGCTCGGGCTGAGGTGGGGGTCAGCCCTGTCATTCCCACCACTAACTCTACCCTGACTTTGTATACTAGTCCTGCTTAATGGGCCTCTGCTTTATTCTCCTCTGACTAGGGCCTGACTGTCATAGCCACTTAAGTTACCAGCTCCTCTAAATTGAGAACTCCACCTTCCAGATTCCTGGCCTCAGATGAACTTTGGAGGCTCAGCCACCAGCTCAGGCTCCCAGGCACTGACCCGGCAGTATCCAGGCTGCCCCTAAGTTCCTGTTCCCTGCCTGCCAGGATGGCCCTGCTGGCCGGGCTTGGTCCATTTTTTCCTGGCTCCAGGGTGCCCTGGAAGTTTTCCTCCACTCCTCATGTTGGTGGCTGCCCCTCAGCCACCACTTGGGAAAGCTCTGCTTTCACTCATGTGCCTAGCATGGCCAACACTTCGGAGCTTTGCTCTTGGAAACAGTTCTTCAAGTCTTGCCCTCTGGCTATGTTCTAGTACACTGTGGTGAGGGACTCTCTCTTGTCATTTGATGTTCATTCTAGGTTATATTAAAACAGTTCAGGAAGCCTCTTGTGATGTCCTCAACAAGCTCAGGTACCACAGCTGTCTGAAAGATGAAACACGGCTTCAGTGTAGACCTTCAGAGCTCTGTTGGCTCTGCCACTCTGTCTTTCCAAAGGACACTATGACCTCCTCATCTTGGGCTTCTGATTCCTTGTCAACTATACAACATCAGGCTGTGCAGCCCTGGACTTTCCTCAGGCAGCAGGATTCAGGGACACCTTCCAGCTCAGTATTACCAACAAAGAATGTTGGCAGTTTGCAGGGTTCCTCGGGTCTGGGCAAGTATGTGACCTTGATTCCGCTCAGGCTTATCTTCAATCCACAGCGCATCCCAGCCTTTGCAAAGCAGCCTGTAATTTTTGTGTGTCCTCTTGTGTGCATACTTCAAGGTCACAATCACCAGCACAGAGCAATCAGCGCTCAAATGACTGTCTTAATGGATGCTGTTTGCAGCTTATCCTAACTAGAACGCAAGCTTATTTCTGTTTTATCTCTTCATAACACCTAGGGAAGCGCAATGCTCCGCATACAGATGTATGACGTACAGGAAAGAGGTTTGGGACTGGAAGTCAGAAAGCCTGGTCCTGAGTCTCCCACTTGCTCACTGTGTAACACTGGGAAAGTGTTTCAACTTCTCTCTGACTCAGTTTCCTCATATGTAAAATGAGACCAGTAATACAGGTTGAGTATCCCTTATTGTAAGGGACCAGAAGTATTTTGGATTTTGAATTTTTTCAGATTTTGGAAAATTTGCATTATACTTACTGGTTGAGCATTTCTAATCCAAAAATCCAAAACCTAAAACACTCTGATGAGCATTTCCTTTGAGCTCATATTGGCGCCCAAAAACTTTTGGATTTTGGAGCGTTTCAGATTTTGGATTGTCGGATTAGGGATGTTCAACCTGTACCTGTTTCACAGGGTCGTTGCGAAGATCCAGTGGGTTCAGGTGTACAAAGGTGAGGGTTTAGCCATTACACACAACACAGGAGCTGTATGGATTAGTGTACTGAAATCATTTTATAAGCATCATCTCAAAGAAGCTTCTCTGGGAGACATGGGCCCTGTGCCATCCACGTGGACTTGCAATGCTCTGCTGTGCCAGATACCAGTGATTCTTAAAGACACTGCAGGGGCAAGAGCCCTGATGTAAGGGCAGCCGCACTGTTGGCAGCCTCTAGTGAGGCTATTCACTGTCCCCAGGAATCAAGAGAACCATCTTTGCAACAGTTCCCACGGTTCCATCTCCCAGAAACCAGAGAACCATGCCTCAGCCGATGATGCCATAAGGCCAGCACAAGATGTTGAACTAGGTTGATCAAATGCCCCCTCGCGTGACAGTGATGGCAGAAGCACTGAAAGAACGCAGCTGATGTGGAAAGGCGGCCGTAAGATTAATCTGGTGCCAAGGAAAACAAACAAAACCAACAAAATCAACAACATGCAGGTTAAGGTGGGAGGCAGACAGGCAGGCAGGAAGCTGAGAAGAAAGAATGCATGAGGAAGGAAAAGCAGAAGCCTGCAAGGGAAGACAGGATCGATCTGCCTCAGTTTATACCCCTGTCAGCTGTGCCCTGAAAATCAACTCTCTTTACTTGATATCATCGTTGTGGGTTCCCTGACATCAAGCCAGACAGACTATAAAACTCCTTGTACCCTGAAAATGCGTCCAATTTCCAAAATGCATCTCTTCTGGACCAGGGCTATTGGCACCACCCTCCTGGCTCTTGGCTCCCACTCAGAGCCCCTAGGATCAGCTCTGGTTTCCTACCCCATGACCTGGACTCTTTGATCGTGAACTGCACTTGTCACCCTGATTCATTGATAATGGCTTTCTCGCCACCCCAGCATACACATACCCCCCACCCGAACCCTGCTCTTCTTTTTTACAGTATCAAGTCACTATGGGCAGGGAAGAAGACAAGTTATTAATGATCTAAAATGTTTCAAGAAATTGAAGTTTCAAAAGGAAAGAACTCTCAGGAGAAGCTGATCTGATCAAGGACCAAAATCCACATTAACATCATAATTAAAATCATCTGTGGAGCCCTGCTCTGTGCAAGTCTCTGAATGAGGCATTAAATATCAGCTCCCCAGAAAAACACTGAACATAACATCTTAACAGCCCAAGCCGTGACTGCCTGGGGCTTCAGACATGTCTGGCCATTTCTGGAGGGTCAGTAGGGCAGCTGGAGCTTAGAGCAGAAGTGCTGATTGGAATTCACAGTATCTGCAGTCTAGTCCCAGGATTACCTGTCTCTTCCCTTCTCTGGGCCTTCTAGAAGTTTATTTGGACCATTGAGACTTCCAGGAAAATATACATGCTGAGATAAGGTTCACTGTGTACAAGCTCAGTCCAAGGACAACAAATCAGAGTGAGGGGAGGGTTATTCCAAATGCAGTGGGATGTGTTGCTTTGGAGTCTCCAGGCTCCTCATTCCAGGGACTTGTGTCAGAGCCCTAGGGAAGGAAGTTTAACAAAATAAACAAAAGAGCCAACTGCCAAAAGTCCCACTAAGATATTGCCACATGCCCAAGGCACAAAGGGTTGGTGAGGCACATAATAGAGCCAGTGATTCTTACTTCTCTAATGATTGAAGATCCAAGGACCAAGCGTTAGGGAGCTGGGAGGCCAGGGTGCAGCATCAAGCTGGACCAGCCTGAAACATACCTGAAACAGACTAGGAGAGTGCAGGCTCCCACCCCTCAGATGCAGGAGCAGCAGGAGACCCTGGCAGCAGGGGCAAAAGAGGCCATAGGGCCCACAGATCTATCGCTCACATCGATCAGGTAGAATTTAGTAAAGAAATACTTACTGGGCAACTGTACAAAATACCATTCACAATGACAGAGGAGATAGGGCCTCCAAAATCTCCCCATATGATCTATGTCCCAACATTTTCCTCAACCTCTAAACGCTATTGATGTTCTCCCTGGTAGTGGCTAATAGTCTGTGCTGGTCTGCAGCAGACCATGGGAAAAAAGGAACCCCCCGAGAAAATATCAAAGAATGTTTCTCCTTTGGTAAAAACCCTCCAAGTGAAGGGAACAGTTTCCAAGAACAGTTTCAGTATGCAGAGCTCAGCGGCATGAGGCCGACTTCTAACAGGTCTGTTTCCATGGTGTCTGAGGGTGATATATGAATGCTCCTTTGCTGAGGCCAAACTTGCCTGCTCCACACACCAAGGAGGCCGGCACACTGGGGCTCATTCTATCATGACCAACACATGGACACACCCACAGCCTTCAGCACAGCCCCTGCCACTTCCAGAAAACACTCTTGTTTCTCAAACATCATAATCTTCTCTATGTTCATAATTATCCATCATTCCTGGCATTAGGTATCAGGCAAAGCACAAGGTGCTGGGATGAGAAAATTTAGAAACACAGTCTCGTCCTCAGCAGTTTACAGTGTAATTTGTTTGCAGGGAACAGAAAGGAGGAAGATGAAGAGGAGAAGGAAGAAAAATAAAGTCTAAGGACATATTGCTGTAATAAACATAAAGAACTATTTGGCGACTAGCACATCAATGGTTAGGATATTAAATGGGTGTATCTAAATTGTTTGAAATCAAAAAGGGATACTTATTTACATTTCTAATAGGCTCAACTAACCTTTTCCTACTTGACACAAAGAAGAATTCCAATCCCAACCCTATCTGAAGAATGAAAAGGTCTGATTTAACAGAACACTAATTTTTACCATTTACCAAGTTAATACCATGTGCATTTTCAACAATTAAGGACAAATCAAAGGACCTGGAATTTGAGAGCGAATATTCTGATGCCAGGGTGGGCTGTGACGGCCACCAAAGGTCACGAGCTGCTGCATTAATTTAACCCCAGGCTGCTGAGAGATTTGAGGTCTAGGAAGGATCACCAAGGACACAATTTTTATGCTGAGGTCCTCTGACTTACAAGGTGTCAGGATTTATAGTCAACACTGTTTCTATAATCAGGAATCTTAGCCAGTTAGGGTACTACATAACTTCATTCATTCAAGCACATGTAATTCTCCAGTAAAAAACTGTAATTAGGTGACGAAATTCAGGACTCTGATATCCTTTAGGCCTATGGTTTCACCAACTTACTTCAGTGCCTGATGAACACCATTTCAACATGTTGAGTGTTCGATGCCAATGTCTACATCAACTCTTCTATTTGTTTCCCTCAATAACTCTTTCAAGCCAGTTGACCCCTTCTCTTCTCTTACCTATGTGATTCCAGATGGACCATGCCCTAGAATTAGACCTACACTCAGTAGGAAACGTCTAGAAAGCTTTCTGGCTGCACACAATGTGTCCTTAGTTACACAGGTCTTCTCAATAGTGGGGACCTGAGGCTGCTGCCCAGCAAGCCTGTGTGAATCTCCTCCCATGCCCAGGACACTTAGCTCATTCCCACCCCTGACTTCCCAAGCCTCCAAAACTCCTACTTCCTAAGTCTTTCTCTGAGTCATAATTCTCATAAGCCCTGTTTCAAGGTGTGAGGACTTCAGAAATAAGCTAATAGGGAAGTGTGTGCACTAGGAATGAGCAGGCTTGGGTAAAAAGACTACCCAACTTGAGGTCTGGCCTGAATGAGAATGACCAACAGTCCAAATATCAATGCCTCTAGTGCAAACTGGATTAGTTAGTTAACAGGCAAAGGATCCAAGCTGGTAGGCAGACTCCAGCAACAGGACTCTCTGGGTCGAGGTGAGCCTCCTAGTTGGGCAGCTGATAGCACCATGATTCTAGTGAAAGAGACAGTGAATCCTGGTTAGGATCAGCACCCAGAGAGGAAAACTTGCCGAGAGTTTTCAGGAAATGAGAGCTATAGTCTAGAATGATTAAATTCAAGGACCAGGGATAGAAAAGGAATACATGCGGCTGTGGCTCTCCTGGTCCCAGCTCCTGGCTGTGAACCTGACCTTACAGTCACCCTAGTCTTGGCATTGCAGTTAAGGCTAATTGCAGGTTTGAAGTAACAAATGAAGTACATTCATTTGCAAAGAAAAGCAATGTTAATGGGTGGCACCTTCTAGAACCAGAACACAGGATACAAACTCCCAACCCACTCATCTCACAAATGTCCCCCTCTGGAAAGCCAGTCTACACTGAGCCTTTCCAGAATCAGCTAGTCTACACTAATCCTTTCCAGAGTCAACCCATCAACACTAAGCCTTTCCTTAGCCAGCCTACATCAACCTTTCCTAGTCAGCCAGTCTACACTGGTCACACCTGAATTGTATATTGCCACTGTATTACTTTATCATGAGTTTCAACAAACGTGTATCAAGAACTTACTATGTGTTAAGGCCTCAAAGAGCTTACAATCTAATTATACATTTAAAGGTGTATTTATGAGCACATCATTGTGATGACACACACTTGCATTTGTTTCTAGTTTCTGGCTATTTTACATATCTAATTTTGTCTCTAATACTGAAATGTAAATTCCCTTGAGAAAGAACCACACCTTCTACTGCTTTTAAATTCTAATCTCCTACCCTATTGCACTTCGCTATCATACTTGGCACTTGAGGGATGGATGCATAGATGGATGGATGGATGGATGGATGGATGGAAGAGTGGATGGGTAGGTGGGAGGTTTGACAGATGGATGTTGGACTTTTCCTTATGTGGAGACTTTTTGAAATGGGATTCAGAAGCAACAAAGAGCAGGGCACAACAAAACCTAGAATTTTACAGTTAGATACCTTAGACATATCTGGTCATATTTCTCATTGCAGATCAGGAAACTGAGGGCCAGACACTAGAAACAGATAATTATACAATTTGAGAACTAGCAGAGATGCTGCTGTCCTCAGCAAGGTGGTATTGAAAAGTAAAAAGATCATATATCAAATAGAACTCATTGCATTAATTTGGATATACCAAGGTAACATAACTCCTAAAGTATGACCAAGTCTCATGCAAGCTCAGTATGGCACAGTAAGTCTACTAGTGGAGTATTAATTTTGTTCCCCATGAAGTAACTAAAGGAAGGAAGAGAGGGAGGTCACTTGGGCAGGGCAGAGAATAATGAGTGGCATGCTTTTGCATGCATTTGTATTTTCTTTAGGTTCACAATTTTTTTAATACACAGCCACCAATTCCCCCACTGCCACCACCATTTTGACATACTGATGAGCAGATAAGCACAAAGGAAAAAAACCACTTCTCTCCAGAGTATTTCGTGGAGAGTTAAGGACCACCAGCATTTACATCTTAAATTGGCTTAATTAGATTGCTTTCCTCTTAAAAATGGGCTGAGATGGGAGCGACAGAGGTGGTTTGGGAGCATGGGGCACTGAAAGTGTGCAGGCCTGCGGGGAGGAGGCAGTGGGAGCTTCGGACAAACCAGCAAGGCCAAGAGAGACAGAAGAGCTGGGGGGAGAAGGCCATAGGAGGGAGAGTAAAGTGCATTGAAGACTAAATGGGACTTTTAGGCAAACTTCCTCTCCTTTGCAGCAGAGCCAAGGGTCAACCTGGCCCTGGGCTCTTACGCGGCCCTGGGGACAGAGGACACTTGTCCAGGATGGCCTGCCCCGACCCTGGCATTAGAAAGGCATTCCCCTTCAACCTCACCCTTCACACCGCGCCCTGTCCCTAAGCACTTAAATCCCATTCCCTGCAGCCCTTTCTCTTTTAAAGTCATTTTAAATTCTAAATATTTTCAAATAGAACTTGAACTGCAACTATTTCTCTAGACCTAATCTTTTGCTGTCAGCAAGTTCAGAGGGAAAAAAAATCAATAAAGGGATTAGCGGCGAGTGACATTGTGTACTACACAGCAGCACACTGCATCCACACTGGAGGACTTGCTAGCTGACTAATATTATGCAACCGTTTCGAATGATGACTTTTTATCAGAAAGCCTCACCTCACCTTCTGTCCCTCAAAAGAAAAGGAAAAAAATTTTAATTAATCAAAAAAATGCCTGTTTTTCAAAAACTTATCCATTTCTTCCATTTGGCAAATTCTGCCACTACTTTGTCTAAATTGTTACTAATCCTTCAGAGCAGATATTAACTTTTATGATTTCCTTGTATTAATACAGCCCTTTAACCAAGAAACTAAATTCTTAAATTAGTGGGAGCTAGGCTGGAAGAGTGTATGTTCTTCCAAATTTCAGAGAAGTTATGCAAGCTCTAACAACTATATCCAGATCTACAGCTTTCTCATCTGAAGTCTTATTCTCTAGACCAGTGGTTTCCAGTTTGACCTCAAGGGCCCGTTGGCAAAATCAGCAGATCTCATGCAGTACAGTTACACCTCAATCACCTAAGGCCACATACAGAGCAACCTCCACTCAGCAAAAGCCAGCTGAGAACCCAAAAGTAAGTGAAAAGAAGCTTTAGAGCAAGCCCGACACCCATTCATGGAATGTGTGGGTTCTTTATTCACAGGGAAGTCCCTTAGGCCAACTCAGAGCCTGCTGCTTCTTCCTCTAGACAAAATTCTAGAAAAGCTAAATTATGTGATTTTGAAGGCCACAGAAAATTATAAACGAAAAGACATACTGCTAAAAGCTGGCAAACTGAAGGAGCCAAGAGGTCGTCCGCTGCCATCAAGGCAGGACATAGGATAAAGACATAAGATCTCAAAAGCCAGGACAACCTGGGGTCATTTGGTGCAGGGAGAGCAGCCCAATAACGTCCGAGCACATAACTGCATCACAGCAAACACAGCACTTGACCTTGTGATGATGACAGCATATCACCAACGGTATCTTAAATAATGACTGGAACAAGCCATTTAAGAAGGAAGAAGATTCTACAATCAATGCTATAGTTACCTCTATTAAAATTGTTCTAAGCTTCCTGTTAAGTTTTAACACAAAGCCTAAGTAAATCTGGAAATTTGAACTTTGTGGTTCAGTTCATACCTTAATGATTCTGGAAGAAATGATTAGGAATTATTACATTAAAGTGATCAGTGGTAAAATGTCTATGCTTCTGTGTCTTCCCAGATGCATAATTTTTTTCTGATAATTGATGTTTTTAAAGAGAAAACCTCCACTAGAATCTCTTCAAAGCCTATTCTATCCATTCAGTCTGATGAGAAGTGTCTTTGTGATGGAGGACTTGACAGATTACAAAGGTGGAGAACCACTTATCTCACCTGCAGAGGCTCTTCTCTGTGAGTTGGCACCAAACACGTTGCCAGGCCCTGTTAACCCTACATAGGAAGTTAGGGCAAAAGAAAGGAGTAGGGGTTATTTTGAAGAGCTCAGAGACTTCATATGGAATGGCTAATGTGTGACACAAATGACACCAGTGCCCCTCCCACACCCATGGCAAGCTTAGCCAGTCAATCCAACACTAGTACACGAATTCAGAATCCTTCCCCCAACACAAATTCAGGCAACTGCTATGGATTGATTGAGGTTGAAATTCAGAAGGAAATGATCCCAGGCCTGAGTCTTTGTTAAATGACCTCAAATTAGATTTATACATTGTCAGGGCTGCAAGTTTTTCACATGAGATGGGTTATCTTCTTTGGTGTCTCCACGGCCTCAGTCACGACCACAGCTCTTCAATGAAGCCTTCCTTGGAGGAAGTGTGGTCAGGGAGTGAGCAACAGGTTCCATTCTGTCTCCATAACACTTTCTATGTTACTTACTCAACTCAATCAGAAACACTTACTGAGTATCTACTTTGTGCCAGGCATGATGCCAGGCACTGGGGAGACAAACTCGCAGATGGCACGGTTCTTATCCTCACGGAGCTTATAGTCAACCTTACAGTACTGACCTCTGTTTTGAGTTCCTTTAGGGGAAAGGCTGTGTCATATTCATTCCTGGATCCCCCGGGCCAAGTGTCATGTTCAGGAGTCTTTGGGAGACTTAGCCAGTCATCCCCTCCAGGATGTACAATCTGGACTTCGACAGTCATATTAATGTGCACACACACACACACACACACCACAATACATCTGTGCAGATCTCATCCACAACAATACCACAAGGAACAATTTAACTGGAATTTAATGAGGAGAACAAAAGAAGTAATTGAGAATGACTATTTTTGCTTTTGGATGGAACTTATACCTAATTATTAATATGTACAGCAAACTAGAAGTACACCACCTTCACCACCTAATAATCACTAATTCCTCCTATAGTCGACACGGTCAGTAATCGTTTCTGTTCTCCTCTATTCCTGCTACACCTGCTGCTGAGGTTCTCCTCTGCAGCATCCTGTGCTGCTGGGAGGCAGAAGGGTCCCCGTTAGTTCCTTCTGAAGAGGCTCTGCAACCAAACATGCTCCTCTGTGCATGCTCGGCACAGCATCACTTTCTGAGCTTGCAGGGCCCTGCAATTCACCTGGTTCTCTGTTCCAAGGACCCCATCTCAGCCCTGTCTCCTCTGCTGCACTGCAGTGTCTAAGACAGTCTTGTTGGTTTCCTTTCTGGTGTGACAAATAACTTTCAGCTTAAATTCAAGCTAAAGAATATTCCCAACACTCCCTCTCATGGGCAGAGACGTGGAGTCTGGTACATTCCATGTAACATTATTAACATCATCCCTGGCAGCAGCAAATTGGGGGTTTCACTTTTTGACTCACTGCCTAACACTGCACTGGCATCTAGCAGGCTCTCAATGCACATTTGTGAGTGAAAGAATTACTGAGATGAAATGAAATTATGGAAATAACTATTTCATGCTCACTGTCCTATGAGTTGGAATCCTGGTACTGATTCCGTAACTTGAAGAAAGTATTTACTCTCTATATTCCTCAGTTCTCTCATCTGTAAAAGAGTAATAGGTAGCACCCAGCATCATTGGGAGAAATACAGAAAATGTGTATAAAGTACCTACCACAGTGCCTGACTCATAGCAAGTACACAACAAGTGGTCACAATCATGGCACTAGCACATAGTAGGTACGCAACAAATATTTGTTGAAAGTGAACCCACAGAAACTCCAGCAAGACTACTTGCAGGCACACACTCCCCTTGTCTTCACCCCCACCCACATTCACACGTGTTCACACTGTCAGCACTGTACCCACCACCTGTCAGAGGCACTGTCCTCACCCCTGGCTCTCTGCTGTGACCCCACAGTCGTCCCCTTCGTACAGGATCTGCATGCATCTCTCAGAAGGCAGTATCCCAAGGGAGTCCAAGGACCAGCAAGTGTGGCCATGCATCCCTGCTTCAGAGTAAGTTATGAGTTTTGGTCCGGCCAAGCCACAGCCCTGAAACATCAATGAGTAGGGTATTTTAAAGACCTAAGTTCTAATCCTGTCTCTATCACTTACCAGCTAAGTGATTGTGGGCAAATTACTTGAGCTCCCAGACTGTTTCCCAATCAGTAAAATGGATTTCACAGTAGTGTCTACATCATAGCATTGTTATATGGATAAACTAAGATTAATGCATGTAAAGCACTTAGAACACTGTCTATCATATAGCAAAAAATCTAAAGTATTAGTTATTCTTAAATAGACAAAAGACCTATATTGAGGAGCTAAGAAGACACTAGAAGATTAGAAAGTGAGGTGTTATACTTCAAGTATTTATTTTATATTTAGGGGGTGTGTGTTTGTGTACGTGTATATGAGAAGTCTAGACCTATAATAACCACTGATCCATTCATACATTGTAGATTAATCAATCACAGAGTGAACTGGAAAACAACAAGGCATGTGACATTGATTGACAGAGGAATGCAGACTGTGCTTTGCAGTTTGGCATGTTTGGGGCCCAGCACAGGACCTACAATAGTGTGGCTGGAAGGTGCAACATTTATGAAAAGAAGATCTGACCAACGGTGGCTGGTCTGCAATTAGTGCTGTCTTGGGCACTTCCAGGCCTTTTCCCGTTAGCATGAATGTCTAACCTTGCCTGCAATCTCCAGCCTCGTATAGTGATGCATTGCATGCAGCCCTGGTCAGCTGGTGGGAACTTAGTAGCAGCCATTCTGGGGAGGGTCATTGGATAAAGGGGGATTTGTGAGCCAATCAATTACAGCATCAGTCACAGCTTACTTTTGTATCATTTAAAGAGCAATTCCATAAATTCTATTGTTTGATCCTCATAACACCCCAGAAACCCTTTATAGTTCTGAACAAGAAGAGGCAGACTCAGATTAAGTCCCTTTTCCATGATGTCATGACTGGTCACACCACAACTGAGAAAAATTGAGAAAAACTGAAATGAAAGAAACAAGGTTTAATCAACCATAAGGCTGTTACCTTGCAGGGCCCCAAGAATTATCTGTTATAAATGGAAGGAACTCTATCCAGGGACAATTCAGGTCAAGAAAATTAACTCATACTTTGGTGATAGGATAAATACAAACATTTGAATAACAATGTAACAATACTTATCAATAACCATGAAAATGTTTAATCTTTGACCTAGTAATCACACTTGAGGAAATCTAGACCAAGGAAATAGCCCAAAGGAATTTTATAGTTATACCCAAAAAATGTTTATTGCAGCTGCGTAATGGCAAAAATGTAGGACCCTAAGTATCCAATGGTAAAGGAAAGCCAAAGTACATGAAACATACACTTGTTGTCGCTATGCAGCAATATGGAAAACATTTGGCAATTTTCCTTATTGAAGGAAAATCATAATGTATGCAAAAGAAATTATGTATTCATGTGAACAAAAAGTAGAAGGGAACATACGCTATTGAAAATAGCTTCATTTGGCCAGGGAGATTGTGGGTAAAATTTTTTTTCTTCCTTTAATTCAGAATTACACAAACATTGCTAAACATTATTGGCATACCATGTAAATGTTTAAAAATTAAAATGAGAAAAATTGTGCTAGAAATTGTAAGGTTTCTAATAGTTCCACTAATCTCTGTGAGCCTTCTGAGGCCAGAACAAGTATCTTTTTCATATTTGTATCTCCAGCATTTTCTGCAAGTTGTGGCCCTCAATAAATATTGAAGGAATGTTACAAACAACCATGCAGATGATTCTTTGCTGAGCCTGGGATCATTTAATCAGTCAGAGCCTTGATCACCCCAAGAGCCATGTGCCTAGGTATTAATTAGATGAATTAAATGTTCAAGAAAATATCCAGGAGGAACCAATTTTTAAAACAGAAGATCAGAGGAGTGGATTTGGGATGTTCCCAACACAAAGAAATGATAAATGTTTGAGGTGATTGATATTCTAATTACCCTGATTTGATCATTACACATTGCATGCTAATATCAAAATATCAAACGTACTCCATAAATATGCACAACTATTGTATACCCACAAAAATTAAAAAGAAAAAAGAACAATAAGAGAAAATATCCAGGAGGAACTATTTTTTAAAAGAGGAGATCAGAGCAAAATCTAGGGAAGAGAGGGCTTGATTGAAAATTTCTCAGTTTTGCCTCATTGATGCAATTCCACAAATTACAATCCCTAAGGCCAAGTGCACAAGCACAGAGTAAGTTTCATCCCCATTCTCCAAGGTCTATGACTTGAAGCCAGCAACCAACCAAATTACACCTAGTCGAAAGCATGAAATATCAGAGATCCTGAAATAGAAGAGACAGATGACCCAGCTAGGTAGGTTGTCCATCTCTACCCACTCAAGCAAATCACTTAAACTCTCTGGGACTCAGATTTCTGGTCTCTGTCCTGGCCATCTCCCAGGGATGTCACAAAAATCAAACAAGCTATGAAAATGTACCTGTAAAAGATGCATAAACTTGAAAATGTTATAGAAGAGCCTGGCCACAGCAATCCTCAATAAATGTTAGAGCAAATGAGTACATAAAAGGGAGAAAGGAAGTCAAATAATTATGTGATTTTTACAAAAATGAAGGGGCCAATACACAGTGGGGTGCTGGTCTGTATTCAGAGCAGCAGAACACAACTATTTCCCCAGGGCATGCTGGCACTCTCAGATTGCTGGCACATTGGCTGTAGGAGGAGCTGCACCACCCAGGGTGCACACCATCTTGCCAGGGCTGCATTCTTTTACAGGGACTTAAAGGGGTAGCAGCCTCAGAATCAGGAAGACAACCACCTGCATTCACTATGCACTTGGGGACAGCATGGGCCTGAGCATTTTGCAAAATGTTTAAGGGATTGGAAGGAAGTCCATCGTGAGAGGGCATGTCAGTCACGTTCTGTGATCAAAGGGATGAAAAAAAGTGAGGGATGTCGGTGCATAGATCCAGGCCCCTTGTACACGGTGACGTGATTAAAGGCATGAATCTGCTTCAGAGTTGTCATTCCTAATAGTACTTGACCAGAACGAGGAGCAAGGGACTAGCAGGAGAACAATACAATTCACGCACCCTGGCAGAGCCTACCTGCTGTAGGCTTGCTGCTGAGGGCTTCGGGATGCTGAAATGGGAAGACAGAGCTCCCTGCACTGGAGCTACTTGGAGTCATACAGAGAAACAAATGATAACGAGTGATGTTCTGGGAAACGGATGCATGGGCGAAGAGGTGATTTCTTATGTCCCACATTGAAGGAGAAGACGCAGCACTCCTGGGCAGCTCTGGAGAATGTGTCAGGCGACCAGTTCCACGTGCCCTAACAGCAGGGCAAAGAGCCCAGAACAGATTTTGCTGGAAGGGACCTTAGATCTTGTAGGTCAACACCCTCGTTTTACAGATAAGAAGACTGGAGCCCAGAGAGGTTAAATGACCAGCTGTAGGCCACCCGCCAAGCTACTGGCTATGACCTTTAACACCACCATTCTCCAAACATAATGTTATGTGATAGGTACAAATCTGGCAGAGTCAACATTAGACTGAGAGGACACCGTCTGTTCCAAGGCACCTACACAATTACAAGGAAGGGGAATGAATGCTTGTTAAGAGGCACCTGTCGGGATCAAACTTCAGGAGGTGAAGCAGTGGTCAGACAGGTCACACTGCACTCCAGCTATAATTACACTTTTTAGCTCCCATCTGCAGGAGAAGCTGCTCTTGGTCTTTTCCCTTTGTGTTTGCCTTTCAAAACTGAAAACCCAAAGACAAGACTTGGCAGTGATCTAGCCCTTGGTTCCTGGTCCAACTTTTTGTCCTCTGAAGGAGCACCTGACACATGAAAGGTGGGGTTGGGGCAGGTTCTGGGCCATTCCTGTCGGTCTCCTGATGTCAGCCCTGCACATCCCCAGGGATGTTCCTTCTTATCCCCTCCTGTCAACAGATTACATAAGGTGACTCTGATCTTCGCAAAGCCTTCTAGCCCACCCCATTTCTTATGGTGGTTTCCAAAGGAGCCACCTTCCCTTTATGAAGATTAAATATGTTTTGAAGAAAGCAAACACATCGAACATTTTCAAATGGACACATTGATGCCGGCTGCATCCAACCAGCACGTGCTGGTGTGAACTACTCAGAAAGAGTCCTCCATTGAGACTCCTTCCCAGAGAGGAAAGTTGATTGCTCCCCAGTGATCAAGCAAACCCAGCAGGACCCTTAATTCCTGGTGACCTCTTAGCTGTCTCTGGTTGCAATCTGTGTTTCTCACTCTCCTGGGGCCCAAAATGACCACTTACAGAGCACCACGGATCCTGTCCAAGGTAGATTTTATAATGGGAAAGAAGGTCACATAACGGTCTCACCTACTATAGGTCTAGTGGCCCAGATTCTGAGTAGAGCAATTGTAACAGACACTGCTGGCTGGCTAGCTCTGAATATCCAGCCTGCCTTTTATTCCTTAGGAATAGCATCCCAATTATTAGCTAGCTAGGCTTGTTGCCTCCTGGAAAAATAGACTAAATTCCACAGCCTTACTTAGAGCTAAGTGTGGACATATAACAATGCCAACAGCTAACAATGACAGCACCTCACTATGCGCCAAGCACAATTCTAAGCATGTCTATGGATATAAACTCACTTAATCTCACAACAACCCTAAGAGAGTCACAGTTATTACCCCCTTTCTACAGGGCAAACAGAGACACAGAGAAGTTATGTGATTTGCCTGATTCATATGGTTAATGAGCGCCAGAGCTGAGATTTTAGCTCAGGCAGCCTGACACCAGTCAAAGCTCTTTGTCACTCACTACACTACACTAAATTCCAGCCATAAAAGCAGAAGTTTCGTGTGGAACTTCCAGAAATATACCTGAAAAAGGAGGAGGCTCCTGGAGGTAGAGCTTAATGCCCCTTCCCTTGATTGGGAGCTGAACTTAGAGACTTGCTTCTAACCAAGAGTGTCTAGAAAGGGAAAGAGTAACCTAACAATGGAGAAACTGGCAGACAGCACCTTAACCAAGTGATCAAAGTTACCGTCAACAGCAATAAATCATGGTGATGTCATGTACAAGGATATGCAATGAGAAGGGGACTTTCCCTCTGTGGAATTCTTTCCCAAATCCCATAACCCAGTCTAACCATGAAAGAACATCAGATAAACCCAAATTGAGGAACTTTCTACAAAATAGCTGACCAATACTCTTAAACACTATCAAGATCATGAAAAACAAGGAAAGATGAAGAAACTGTCACAGACTGAAGGAGACTAGGAAGACTTGACGACTAATCACAATGTGGGATCCAAGATTGGACCCTGGAATCGAAAAGGGACATCAGTATAAAAGTTGGCAAAATTCTAATAGACTGTAGTTAGGTTAATAGCATTGTACCAATGTTAATTCTCTGTTTTGATAAATGTATCATGTAAAATGTTAATGTTAGAGGAAGTTGAATGAAGGATATATGGAAACGGTTTGTACTATTTTTTCAACTTTTCTATAAATCTAAAATTATTTCAAACTAAAAAGTTTTTCAAAAAGGAGAAGGCAAGTGCTCCCCTTCCCAATTCTTCCTGTCGCTGACCTGTTAAATAACGATGATTGCTGGAGCTCCAGCAGCCATATTGATCATCTTGAGGGTGGAAATCGTGTCCTGAGGACAATAAAGCAGAAGGATGAAAGCCTAGATTCCTAATGACACTCAATGCCATCTTATCATCCCTCCTAAACTCCTCGTTCCAAACCTCTTTTCTTTATGAGAAAGATAATCTTATATCTTATATAACTGAGATCTGTATAACTCTATCTTATATAACTAGGTCCCCAACCCCCAGGCCACGAACCAGTACTCGTCCGTGGCCTATTAGGAACCGGGCCACACAGCAGGAGAGGAGTGGTAGGCAAGTGAGTGAAGCTTTATCTGTATTTATAGCCCCTCCCATCGCCTGCATCACCACATAAGCTCCGCCTCCTGTCAGATCAGCCTCAGCATTAGATTCTCATAGGAGTATGAATCCTACTGTAAACTGCACATGCGAGAGATCTAGGTTGCTGCTCCTTATGAGAATCTGATGCCTGATGATCTGAGGTGGAGCTGAGGTGGTGATGCTAGTGCTGGGGAGCAGCTGCAAATACAGACTATCATTAGCAAAGAGGTCTGGCTGCATAATAAATGTAATGTACTTGAATCAAACCAAATCCATCCATACCCCCCACACCTCCTCATCCCCATCTGTGGAAAAATTGTCTTCCGTGAAACTGGCCCCTGGTGCCAAAAAGATTGGGGACTGCTGTTATATAAGCCACTCATTTGGGGATTTCCTATCAAATACAGTCAAATCTAATTCTGTTAATAACAGCAATATAGTGAAAACCTATGTAATTTCTATCACTGATGTAAAAATTAGAGTCTTAGCCTTGCTATTGGTCTTAGATTCCATCTAGTCCAAATTGTTATTTTTCATATGAGTAAAAGAACCAAAGAGATGAAACATGTGCCCAGGTCCCATCACTGGCAGCGAAGTAAACATGGAAACCCAAGTCCTGTCTCAGTCCAGCTTCCAGCACTATGTCTCCCTGCTTGGCGAGAATTCTAAACATCAGCACTGCAGTATTAATATAGTCACATACACAAAAGGCAGGGTGAAATGCTACAGTGCAGGTTTCCTCTGATTGTCACACTGACTATCTCACTCTGATGATAACATTCATAAATTTTACATTTCTGAATCAGTTACCGAACACAACACATTTGCAAACTATATTACAATTCTGTGAATTTCATATTTTGAGTTTTGTGAACAGAAAACTCTAATATTAAAGAAGCTATTATTATATTTACTTGGTTTTCATTAAAAGGAGAATATATAAAGGAAAATGTGTACTATTATACCTATCAAAAAGTATTATGGGGCCAGGCGCGGTGGCTCACGCCTGTAATCCTAGCACTCTGGGAGGCCGAGGCGGGCGGATCGTTCTGAGCTCAGGAGTCTGAGACCAGTCTGAGCAACAGCAAGACCCCGTCTCTACCAAAAATAGAAAGAAATTAATTGGACAGCTAAAAATATATATAGAAAAAATTAGCCGGGTATGGTGGCTCATGCCTGTAGTCCCACCTACTTGGGAGGCTGAGACAG
>CAUYSK010039053.1:0-48320 GCA_963575035.1 Avahi laniger
CCAGCTACTCGGGAGGCTGAGGCAGGAGGATCGCTTGAGCCCAGGAGTGTGAGGTTGCTGTGAGCTAGGCTGACGCCACGGCACTCACTCTAGCCAGGGCAACAAAGTGAGACTCTGTCTCAAAAAAAAAAAAAAAAAAAAACAATTCTTCACACTTAACACATTGATTGCCACACTAGAAAAAAAATTTTTTTTCCTGGGGCCAGTGTTTTATTAAAACAAAATGATCCTTTTTAATTTGTTATTTCTTATTGTTTTCTGTGCATGAGTTATATGCAACACAATCTACTTTTTTAGAATTAAATTGTCAATATTAATGGTAACACTAAGAACATCAACAAGTAAGATTTTCACGAACCAAATGCAGGGTTTTGCTTCATGAGGCCCGGGCTCAAAACTAGCCTGAGTTAAATACAACTCACATGGCAGTGAACGTGTTAAGATTATGTTCTTATGCCTACTCAGTCTTTCCTTTTTCCTGTCCTTCAGACTCCTACTGCAGCAGTGAGGAGCTGAGGCAGAGACAAACTAAATAGTCCTTAAAATGCTGTTATAGACCAGGCACAGTGCCTCACACCTGTAATCCCGCCACCCTAGGAGGCTGAGGTGGGAGGATCACTTGAGGCCAGGAGTTTGAGACCAGCCTAAGCAACACAGCAAGATAGCATCTCTACAAAAAATTTTTTTAAAAATTAGCCGGGCATGGTAGAGTACCCCTATAGTCCTAGCTACTTGGGAGGCTGAGGCAGGAGGATTGCTTGAGCCCAGGCATTTGAGGTTACAGTGAGCTAGGAATGCACTACTACACTCCAGCCTGGGAGACAGAGCAAGACTCTCTCTAAAAAAAAAAAAAAAAAAAAAATTAAAAAATGCTGTTATGGCTAGGAGTGGTGGCACACGCCTGTAAACCTGGCACTCTGGGAGGCCCGAGGTGGGAGGATTGCCTGAGCTCAGGAATTCAAGAACAGCCTGAGCAAGAGTGAGAACCCGTCTCTACTAAAAATAGAAAAATTAGCCAGGTGTCATGGTGTGCACCTGTAGTCCCAGCTACTCAGGAGGCTGAGGCAGGAGGATCACTTTAGTCCAGGAGTTCGAGACTGCTATGAGCTAGGCTAATGCCACAGCACTCTACTCAGCGAGTGAGACTCTGTCTTAAAAAAAACAAAACAAAAAAAACCAAAAAAATGCTGTTACGGAGACAAAATGACACCAAACAAGTTCACTTGGTGAATTGGTCATTCAGTAAATTAGATCTTTGTCCAAATGGCCTTCAACAAACTGACCTGCCTCCTAGGTGACCTACTTAGACACAACCTAGTATCCCAAGTGAAGCTGTTTCACCATATTTGATGAGCACAATCATGATGCTACCCATTGAAGCCAATGAGAGTTCCTTTGTGGGATTAATGATTGCAGTGTGTTTTGGGGAAAAAAAAACAAAAAAACTTTTTCAAATACTGGCCACTGCTCTGACACTCCTTCCATCCTAATATTGGTACCACCTCTGTCTCCTTACAATAGAGCCTGAGACTGTGGGACCAATTTTAAATCCAAAGGAGGACACTTCTCAGGAACGTTCTCTTTCTGTCTTGCCCCGCGTCTGTGTGACATTTGGCTTAAGGACCACAGCCCAGGCACAAAACATAATAGGAAAAATAAGGGGTGAGGCTCTAAAGGACACTATACATTGTACATTCTTTATGTACCCTTTGGTTACATAATCTGTTTCAGAAAAATGGTTTCTGAGGTCTCACCTCCCCAATTATTGAGTATCTCACATCTTACCGATCTGGTGTTTGGAATCTTTGTGAGAGCAGAGGATCTGAGAAGGAGAGATTGCTCAGAGACCTCTTGCGGAGGTGAGGCCAGCTTCACTATTTGGGGCTCCCACATGGTAACCAGCAATCCAGAAATCCCAAATCCTGTCCTCACCTTCCTGAGATCCCACTGTTGATGCTGAGGAAGCAGATCCTTGGGTGGGATCTGAACAGGGTCTCGTACGTTGCCTACAGGCCAAAGGCAGCACGCGCTGAAGAGAGAATCTTGAAGGAGAAATGGGAAAATGAAAAAGCGGCCTCGGAAGCCGATCTCACGAGGCAGAACGACCCTTGCTCTAATTTCACAGTCACAGGTTGCCTGCTGCTTTCCCATGGATGTTCCTGTCCTGTTTGTCTTAATCAGGCATGTCCTACCGCTTCCATGCCATGCCATGCCACCAGGGAAAGAGACTGCAAACGTTTTCTCTTTGTGAAAGTTACCAAACTTAAAGAACTTAAATGCAAATTTATTGCGTTGATTTTAACATGTTTGTCAATTTTAACATTTTTGTCGATTTAACATATAAATACAAGACAATTAAATAAAGCAGAGAAGAAATATTGCAAAGACAGATCAGCACTCACAGAAATGTATTATATTATTATTATGGTTAGTCTGGGATACAACATTCACTTGAAATATATGTGAGGGAAACTTAGTGAAAGACTTAACTAAAGCGTTTTGAAATGTTCCTAATAACGGCATACTTGAGGCACTGCTCAAGCAGGGTAGGTGGGAAGCAAGAGAGACCCTGTGTAACTAGGAGCAATCAACGTTTGATACATATGGAAACAACAGCATTGTGGGACACTTCACTGTTCCCAATAGCTGCTCCCTCTTGTCACTATACACTCTTTAAGACTTGACACATTTTAAAAAATAATTATAGCTCTGGCTGGGCCAGAGTGTACCAGTTGTAACAATCAACAATATCTACCATGCAGTTGCCTTTTAAAGAACAGCAATGATTTTTTTCCATATATATATAACTCTTTTAAAAAGTAATCCTAGTCTACTCCCCTCTTCTGAAAGGCTCTTGGCATTTGAGAAGTGGCAGTGTGTGTTATCTCATCTGTGTTCACAATGTTCCTGACATATGGTCTAGATTACAGTTCCATCCCTCTCTGGGGCCAAGGTATAAAGCTAAACATCTTGGTGCAGATTCTATAATCTGATCACTGGGGATGAGGTCAGGAGATGGGTATGAGTATTGGACGCCATGTATGGCTGTACAGGTCATACCCCGCACAAGAATGCACCCAAGAGGGTGAGTGGGGCTAAACATGACCCCCGCTCTGTTTGCCAAACCAGAAGCCCATGGGGCTGTGTCTGCCCAGTGAGGGCACCTTTTTCTAACTTGCTCAAAGGCACCGTATGAGCTAATTGTGGCACTGTCAGCTTACATTTTCCCAGTCTGACTGGCATCATTATTTCTTAATTTCAGTGAGGTTTCTGTATTTCACATCCCATATAATTTCTAAAAGGAGCTTTAGAATTCACTAGCAAGGATTTTCTGAATTATCACGTTAGACAAAAACAACAGAACCATGATTCTACAAAAGAACAAATTTACACAGTAGAAAATAAATACCAAAAAAATGTAGAAGTAAGATTTCTGACATGTAGGTCACTAGAATTTAGCTTATATACAACAAAGGCATGCACAACTAAACTCACCAACAGGCTGAACTCAACGGTTGCTTTATATGTTATCAAAGTAACTTAGCCTCTTTAAAATGTTACTGAAAATTAACTATTCTTTTTTTTTTTTTTTGGACAGGAGTCTTATTCTCAGTGTGTTGTTTAAAACCAACCTTCTTTCACAACGAAGGATAAGAAACCAAATCACAAATGTCTAAAAAACATGGTATAATGTCTTGGTTTCCTCTGCCAATAGTAATCATTGCCCTCAATTAGCTTATGTTCCTCCAGAGGTTGCTGAGTATAAAATAAGTTGATTTTCATACATCTCACATTGTGTAAAAGGTAAAATTGGACATTTCACACTGTCAAGCATCATACTTTGGCTTTAGAAAAAGGAAATCACATTTGCTCAATAAAGTGTAAGCTTCCCCGCTTTGAAGTCCTTCTGAATGCCATACGGCTTTTCCCATTGCAGGAATCTTCTTTCTCATTAAACACGTGCTGTTTTCCAGTGAAATCATGAAGGCACACGTCTCCATTCTGAACACTGAAAGAAACCCCGTTCCTCTCCGTAGAAGCATTTCCTGCATAAGGAAAAACAAAGTCCATGGCATGAAGTATCCACAGAAAGCATTAAAAAACCAACGTCACTTTATTCTTAAGTATGTGTATATAAAACATGGTTTTAAAAAATATTTATTATATATATTCATATTTTATTTATTTTTCATTCCTCCCCTAAGGCTGCTCAAAGTAAGCATAGCAAATTGGAGATTGACTCAGAAACCAGTTCTCTATGGGAGTTTTTTTTAATGAAATGGTGAAAATATCAAGCAAAGCAATATATTTTAAAAGGTCCATTTCCTAACTCTGGTTGAACATATATTGACTTCAAGTAGTATCATATATATAATATAGCCTAAGGCAATATTTTGGTCTCCCCAAAAAGGTTAAGGTTAGCAGAGATCCCCATATATACCTTGTACGGTTCTCAGTTCCCTAGATTCCTATAAAATGAAACTTGGTACCAGAGGAACCCAGAGCAACTAGCCACAAGAGTCATGGCAAGAAGAAATCATCACTGTAGACTCAACCAGCCCCTCTGACTGATTCCGAAGAGGAAAGCACCAATTCCAACTAGAGAGTGCAGGACAGAGAGCAGCTGGACATAGGGGAACTGGGGTTTGGACCTGGGCCATCCCCACCCTAAGCAGGCCTTGAATCATAGGGGAGCACAGCTGCTGGGATCTTCTAGCTACTTCATACCATCCTTCTTCCCATTATACCATTGGGAGACAACATAGAAAGCTGAATAATAAGCCAATTTGTTAGTTTGTGACATAATTATTAATATAATAACAACAATGATTGTAACATTGCTGAGCATTTCATAAGTATTATCTCATTTATAACCCTATGGGATGGGTACTATTATTATCCCCATTTCACAGATGATGAAACTAAGGTATCAGATACTAAGTGCTCTGCCCAAGGTTACACAGCTCAGAAGTGATGGAATCAACATCAGTAACATGTGAATTACTTCCCAACTGGGAGCTTGTGGCCCCATGTATTGAATGAGATGGCTGCCGGTACCCAAGCCTCTAAGGCAGCTCATGACTGAAATATGTCATATTCATGCAAACTAGGTGATGGATGTGGTTAACACAGCTCTATCTGTGACACAGCTCAAACAGGGCATGCGACTGTCTCAGGCAGCTGTTCCGATTTAGGCATTTTGGTTTGAGGACATTTTGGTGCAAGGACAATTTGACCCAGTATAATAAACAAACCATTAAACTTCTAGCTTCTTTTTTTGAAATTGCCAATTCCATTCCTCATCCACACTGGATGCCAGTGCGAGGACTAAAGGAGTCAGGAATGTTTAGCTGACATGCATAATATGTACTATTAGACACAGCCATTTTGGTGGCCTTGAAACGTGCCCCCACTCACCCTTATTGCCAGGCATGAAAAATAGCTGTGTCAAACAACTGTGTCAAAAATGTGCTACTTCCATCAAATCTAGTTTCTCAGAGGATGACAACATATTGATAGGGCTAGGCAAGTGAGGCTTTATCTCTGAACTCTTTCTAGAATATGGAGAAATCTGGTTTATGGGTTAAGAGCCCCAAACACATTTTGTGATTCTAAGGCTTCTTGATGGCCCAGCTCACTCCTTTGATCTCTCTGCTTTCCATGGGCTTTCTCACACTAACTTATCAGTCGGCCTTGATTCCCACTGCCTCTACTCTGTTTACCTACATTGAATCATTCCTGATACACCTATTTGGCATAGAGCCCAGAGCTTTCCTTCTGGTATTGACAGTAACGAGCTAAGGCCATATGGCAGCTGTTTCTCATCATTTACAGCAGTGGTTCTCAACTAGGGGCAGTTTTACTCCCCAAGGGACACTTGGCAGTGTCTGGACACATTTTTGGTTATCATAACAGGGGTTGAGGTGCTACTGGTTCTAGTGGGTACAGGCCAGGGATGCTGTTAAACATCTTCCAATTCCACAAAAAAGAACTATCTGGCCCAAAATGTCAATTGTGCCTGAGGTTGAGAAACATTGATTTTGAGTCATGCTATTTGTATTTTAAAAGTCTAGACAAACCAGCAGGAACTGCCATTTGTGGGAGGTTGGAAAACCATTCGGTAGATGTATGAACCAACCTCCTCACAAATTTATTTGAATTAGTCACGAAAAGAACTAATATACTAAAACAATGAATCAAGGCAAATTCTCCATGGAAGGATAAAGTATACCAGCAGAACTGAAGTTTTTGTAAAAATGCAAAAGATATATTAAGAAGCAAAAGAAGGTAAAAATAGATAAGCTTTTATGAGTAACAAACAGCCCGATCTTATGAAAGAAAATATAACAGTAGTTTTAGCTAGAAATGTCAGAATTAGTGAGTAAAGGAGGCACAGCAGCAATAATCTGTCCACATATTGGTGACATATATGGTCACCAGTACTGGTCACAGTTCATCCTTCAGTATTTGACATGTTCATGGGGATTTGGGTGCTGTCACAAGGCAGCCACACTGCAGGAAAGAATTAACAAACATGAAAAGCGAAAAATAGGAAGGTTTAAAAGTGTTGAAGATGTGTATGATTATAGATGTAATAAAAATTGATATAGTCTCGTTGGCTATTTTAGGTACTGCTCTCACAGAAATAGCACAGTACTGAAGTCTTTGGGCAATACTTAAATGAGGATTTGAAACGTTAAAACTTTGAGGTCATCATCAATTCTCATTATGAAAAACTAAATCTTAAAAAAGATAGTCGTTCCAGTATTTGCTCTAAAATAGATAAATTTGGATTAATGAATTTTCTCTTTCATAAGGGAACCACATTTTGATCCACTAGTCATATATGTAATTATTCACTTTGCTTAGCAAAAATGCCATTAAAGGATAAAACTACTTTGAAAAATAAACACTAGCTTGAGAAATACTATATTGAGACATACATACCATTCCCGCTTGCGTGTACTGAGCAATCGTTATTCACTAGCAGTGTGGTGGAGTTAGTGGAGTTACTGTTTGACTGTAAGGAATTTGAAGAGCTGGACACTCCTTGGTTTACAGTCTGCTTCTTTAAACCATTAGTAGCAGTTTTACGCCAGTCTACAGCAGAATAAGCATTACAGAAAAACAGGGCAGTATGTTGAAGCTCAAACGCAAGAGACAGATCACAGTGTAACAAGTCCTAGCAACTGAATTCTCACTTCCAGATCTTACAGAGAAGTCACACATTTCACAAGCTGCTGTGATAAAATGTACTTTCATTTAGATTATATACATTTGCCCTTCAAATGATTGCCTGGTTAAAAGTAACCTAAATTCTCCTAAAGTAAAGGCCAACCTAATTTGATTGTGTCTATAAATATCTACTGAATTAGGTAGTAATTCAGGGCCTCATAGTGTCTTAACAAGAACACAAATCAACTGTGTTGTGATGACTAAACGTTCCTAAATCTATGGAAATGACAGAACTATAGGTACTGCCATTTTCTCAGTATAGACTCCTATGCCTCCCAGATACTACAAAGGTGGTACCCACGCAAAAGGAATCTAACTTTTCAAACAGTACTTCATTTTTCTTATTTTCTTAAAAAATGAGCTATTTACTACCCAACAGGGCATATGTGAAAATAACTTCAAAATAACCAAATATATGTTACGACCAAATATATGCTAAGGCTTATATACAAAGTTTGGCTTACTAACAAATAAAGCAGCTGACAATCAGGACCTGTGGAGATAGGATTAAGTGGAGACTTAAAAAATTATCAAGGTAAATATTAAAAATTACTTGGGGAAATGAAAAGCATGAACTCAATAGAAAAATTAATTTCACTGTTGCTTCATTCAGGAAGTAGGAAGGCCATTAATTCCATTGCTCACAGAATTCCCAGATATGAATAATTATTTATTTATTTTTTATTTTTTTAGAGATAGGGCCTTGATATGTTGCCCAGGCTAGACTCGAACTCCTGGGCTCAAGTGATCCTCCTGCCTCAGCCTCCCGAGTAGCTGGGATTACAGGCGCACACCACTGTACCCAGCTTTATGAATAATTATTTTTTAATTCACTAGGTTTTTTGCCCCTAATGTTCACAATCAGTATTTTCTGTTGAGCAGGTCCCATTCTCTGATTTCCAGATCAGATGGCCTTTTGGCAATGACCGCTTTGGATCTTACTTTATAGATCTTTTCCTCAAGATTTTAAGAAGAGGAGAAAAAGTAAGGTAAATCTTTACCAGAATTTTCAGCCAGCCGTAACTTCCCACAACAAAGATAACGCCTCCATTGCTTCCTGACATTTTCTTTTGCTACACAGTAAAAGATGAATATGAAAAATCCTAAAGAGGAAAAAAGAAAAGCTATAATATAACGAATTCCAGAATGTCATAAGCTTACTTTGCACAAAAGATAAAATCTTTGGCATCTGTGGGTAATGTGGAATTTTTCAAATTGAATAAAATGTCCAAAGTCCTAGGAAAGCTTGCTAATGAAAGGCATTGGGGGATGCCCCTTTTAATCTTTGTAAGGTAAAGAATACTTTATAAAAGGAATTATAACTTCATGTTTCCAAAATTAAATTCACACATCCTATTCACACATCTCCTCTCATATCCTATTCCTGGCTTTCCCCATCTTGGAACAATCCATCCACTCAGGATCCCAGCTTGGACCTAGGCTTCCATCCCTCCGTCTCTCCATATTTATAATCCATTTGCAAGTTCTGTCAAATGCCATCTCCTCCACACGTCTCCATTCCCTCTCTCTTCCTCCCCAGTCCCCACCACCCTGTCCCTGGCTTGGGCCTTCCCCTCTCCCCTCCAGCCTGGGGCACTACAGCAGTGTACTCACCCACCTGCCCACCGCTCTCTGACCTGCTCAAGGAAATTCTCCCATGGAGAGCAAGCTGAAGACTTGAAGGGGCCCTCAGGCTCCCCACCTTCCACCCACCTGGGCACCCAGTTTTCCAGGCCAGGGCTTCCCACACAGCCCCATCACTGCCAATAAATATCTGCTGAATGAATGGATGAATTCTGAGCTCTCTACTATCTACTTGAAAACGTTCATTTAAAAATGCCAGGTTGGCTTCCAGAAGGGTACATGTGCCCACGCTCAAGGCTGATGTCTGAATATTGTATACCTCTGCTCATTTGCCACCCTGGGAGGCTACCCTTGATTGCATTAGGAGAGAAACAGCATGTATGAGAGAGGCCAGAATCAGAAGCTATATGTATCTCTACTTTAATCAACCCCCAAACCCTGTGAATTAGGATTCGTTCCCTTTTACAGATGAAGCAATAAATTCTTTCTATCTGTTCATATTCCAGTGAAAAGATATTCTGGGGAAATGAAGCAAAAGAGGCAGATTTGGTTTCCACATGAAACATGTTGTGAGGGTAGGTACTTTGCTTTCATGTTAATGAATAGTGTGATGTGGGCATATATATTTTTCTTTTATAGTGTCTATTACTTTTAGTATGCCATTGTTATCAAATAAAACTTTTCTTAAAACCCTTACAAATGATTTGCTTATTTTGGGGGGGTTTTGTATTTAATACCATGTAGTGCAACACCTGGATATACCAATTCAGGAACTGGTATATTGTAGGTAAAAATTAATAACTGTATATAACCAAACAAGCATATCTGCTGGCTTCCTCCAAATAAAGTAAGAACCAATGGCCAAATCAGCCATTTGAATTTAACCTCAGGTTGGGATTTCTTTGAAAACCAAAAAAATAATCTATTTCTTGACAGAACTACAGGAGGACACTGTGGGAGCTAAAACAGGCAGATGAGAATGCAATTAAAAGGCATCCCAACGGAGGATCTGGAATAAAAGGAAACCAAGGGACAGTGAATTATTGTTATTGTAATATAAACCTATTTGCCAGATGGGCTTTTTAATGCCAAAGAACTTCCATTAAAAACTAACAGCTGACAAGTCTTTCATAACACTGCTCTAAAAGAATTAGTAATTTGCTTTTCTAAAGAATGAAACTGTAAGGGTTCCAAAGTGACTGGGCCTCATTAAGCAATGGGAAGCTCCAAAGGAGAGGGCAAGAGGCAGAGCCTGCCGCTTTCCTGCTGTGTGTCCCAGCAACTTCTAGGGATTAGCCCCTGGGTAAGACTGCTGCCAGCCACTGGGGCTCTGTCTATCGCCATCTCATTTATCTTTGCCTTCAGACCAAACCCTGTTACGGTATGTGCACTTTTTTGTGTGTATGTTCTACTTAAATCAAAACTTGTTTTGTTTTGTTTTGTTTAAAAGGAACCAAGTAAGGAAGAGTAAATGGCTCTTTCAGAAATAGTTCCTTGCAGGTTCTCCTCAATGTGGTCTCTCCAGGAGATAACGAAGGATAAGGAGAAAAAAAGCACCATTTCTCGAATTTAGTGAATGACTTTCTTCTAAGGTCTCAAAGCACGCTTTCTCAAGGATAAATTTCTATTTTTCAATGAAAATATCTTAAGCCACTGAGAAATAAAAATAAAATTCTAAGCCCCCTAACTGACTGAATGGATCCCGTCTTGGCCAAAGGGCCCCCCAGAGAAGCCTTAAAAACTGAGTTCCCAGCCATGATAGGAAGGGAGGTTGGACATGCCTCATTGCACCCCCTCCCTTGCTAACCGCCATTAGTCATTCTTTCTTTCCTAAAAGTTAAACAAAAACCAGCCTTTTTGAAAGACTTGCTCCATTGCTGATTTCAACCAATTGCTTGCCAGACTCCCCTCCCTTTTTGACCTGACCAGTATTCCTTCCTGATAAGAGACCACCAACCCCATTTGACCTTATGACATGTAGAGCCCTAATTTTAATGTATTTAAATGTTAGGCCTCCATCTCAATGTGAACATGGGATATATGTTTGCTTACTATGCATATACATGCATCTATCGCGAATATTCATAGTTCCTCCTATAACCTGTTAAATATGTATACTTAGCCAAGGCATTTGGCATAAATTCCCGTCCCACCTCTCCCTCCCTTGAAGTGCCTGCTTTAGGTTTCTGCCAGAGGCTACACTTCCCAGCCTGTGGGATGGCCAACCTACAGGCTGCAACCTGTGATAAGAAATAAAGCTCTTCTCTCCAAATGTATGAACCTTGTGATTCTTCAGTTGATACCACTAAATAAGCTACTTTGCATATACAGGCAGACATCATTTTATTGTGCTTTGCAGATAATGCATTTTTTACAAATTGAAGGTTTGTGGCAACCCCATGGTTAAGCAAGTCTGTCAGTGCCATTGTTCCATCAGCATGGGCTCACTTCATATCTCTGTGTCGGCAGTTTTCAGCAATAAAGTATTTTTAAATTAAGGTATATATACATATGTTTTAGACATAATGCTATAGTATGTTTGATTGACTGCAGTATAGTATAAACAAAAATTTTACATGCACTAGGAAACCAAAACAGTTGTGTGACTTGCTTCAATTGTGATATCTGCTTTACTGTAATGGTCTGGAACCAAATCTGTAATATCTCTGAAGTATGTATGCCTGTCCTCTTTTAGTAGCCACATTTTTATATTCAACTAGGATCATTCAGTTTGTGAATGTATTTAATGCTGTAGAGCTTACCTTGTAAGGTGTTAAAGATGGCAAAGAGATACATGAAGGTGAGGTTAACTGGTCCCCAGGCAAAGAGGGCAAAGCCCCAAGTTATTCCCAGTAAAAATGTAAGGCCAGCAATACTCCTGAGGTCTTGAATACTGGTTTTTCGCTGGGCTCCTAGTTGCTTCTTCTTTTTAATTCGACAGAGCTGGACCAGGACCACAATGAACATGCTGACGTTCAGCAAGAATATCACACAGAAGTATCCCACAACTGTAATATAGAATACTGCATTGCTGTTGATCCAGCAACTGGAATTTGGGGGGAAAACAGGGGAAAACAGATTACAATGACAAACTAGAGTTCAAAATCATAACAATGAATCTACAATGTTTTACTGAAACATTTTCTACAAGTATAAGAGAAAAAAAGGATAAAACTGCTATTCTCTACAACCATTTATAGCTCTAGGGAAAACAATCTATGTTAGGATACTTGGTGATTCAAAGGATTTTAAAAATAGACTGTTTTTTTAAACATTCAGGATTTTACCCATATAAACCTTAGTAACTCTATTCCATCAGTCTTTATTAATAGAATGTGACTGGATGTCACTTTTATCAGAGGCTAATGAAAATATTTTCAAAATAGTTCCTCCTAATTTATATATTTTTTCAAAATAGATTCTCCTAACCGTTACCTAAATAGTAGCATGCTCATCAGATTCTCCACTTTCTTGGAGAATTCCATTTTCCAGTTTACTTAACATTCCCTTGGGAGCTTTGTACTCACAAGTCGTCTGGTGACCCATTGGGGAATTTCCCGTAGGATCCAAGCCCATAGTTATCTGGGGATATAGTCAGGACGATGGTCACAACCACAGCTGGTACCCCTGGGGGATGGGAAACATTGGTCACATGGAGTGCTAGTAACCAAAGGTGGTGAGAAGAAAGACTAGAGAGCGCATTCTATTTATTTCTTGTGGCAGACGCTAGCTAGCTGTTCACCAGACTGGTTTCTTTTCCTCTTTGGCACATGGCTGGACATGCTTAGCCGCCCTGGCAGCTAGGTGTGTATGTGGCCACAATATTAAGTTCTGGTCAATGGGATACGGGCAGAAGTGATTTGCTCCACCTCTAGGTCTGCCTCACAGAAACGTCCTGTGAGATCCTCTACTCTCTCTTTCCCCCCAAACTCAGGGCAACCTTGGAAGCCCTGTCTTGAGGCAGCATTTTCATTAGCTTGGATCCCTGAGTAACTGCAAGACCAGAGACTCTTCCGTCCCCACCAGCTTCACTGTCCAGGAGCAAGAAATGATCTACTGAGATTTCAAGGCCTGTGTGTTACAGCAGCTAGTGTTATCCTTAACTTAGAACATCTGGAACGTAAATTAAAAGTCAGCAACTCCTGGCAAATTGTTCATCATGAAACCAAAAGCCCTTAATCGATTATTTGTAACACACTGATGGGTTGAGGATCCCGTCTTGGCTGATTTGGGGGTGGTGACTGCCACTATGCCAGCTTTCTCAAAGGCCCATGGGCTCTTCCACTAAGAGGAGGAGGCACAATGAGAAGGCTCCTCTCAGTTTAAAATGCCTTTTGGCTGGGAAGGCGTCTTTCCCACCCCGCCACTATCACCCACATGCCCCACGCCACCAGCTCACGTTCTGTGCACGCGGACCAGCCCGACATGCAATCTCAATGCTCTGGTAAATAAAAAAACAATTCCTTTGCACAGACCATTGCGGTGCCTGGTCCAGTCGAATGTACTATTTCATTTAATTCCTTTGCATTTGCACCTGCTGGTGACACTGACCTATGATAGTTTCCCAAGTGAGACACTTTTCTAAAAATAAAATATTGGTGGTGCGGGAGCTTGTCCTTGACAAGAGAATCTGACCTTTCAGCCTTCTCTAAAGAAGAGAGTATCTGTGTCCACTATTTGGAGCAGTGAATTCTCTTTCTGGGACAAGGGGGGAAAGGTGTCATTCTGTTGTTCTTCACCAAGATATAATGATAAGCAGGGTGACAAGGGTGGTAAGGTGTTTGCAAACCTGTCGTGTAGGGAATATTTAGCTTGAAGAAGAGGAGTCTGTGGGATGATGGTGGCTGTGATGCAGAGGATGGGACATGCGGAAGGAATCAGAACGCCAGGGTCTGCTTGTTCTTAGCTTTATAAATTGGGGGTGAATCATATCATCACTTAGAGCCAGTTTCTTCACCTGCAGTCGCAATGACTGCCTTGCCACCCTCATTGGCTTATCTTTAATGGGGTTACCTGTGTGAAAATACACTGAAAAATAGGGCATTGCACATAATGTTATATATCATTTGTGGATTATCTAAAGAATTCTCTGGCAGAAGAGAGTTATTATTTTCTGCCCAAAAGAGAAAAACCAAGACCACTGGTAAGTGCCACCAGGGAACCAACTGAACTTGATGGAAAAACAGAACTGTAGAGCCTGAAAAATGGTTATTAGCTGCCTTATAAGGGAATGAGCTCCCCAGTAATAGAAGTGTTCAAGTAGACGTTAGATTATCTTTAGTCAAGGATAAGTCAGGTCAAGTTGAGGAGGCTTCTATATTGGGTGGGGAGTTGAATGAAGAACCTTCAAGATCTTTGGAGAATCAAAGGCTTTGTGACCCACCACCAACAGGTTACAGAATCTAAAATATCACGCCAGTATGATGATGCAGGTCCATCAGGTTTTACACGTACATCCTCTCACCCTGCCCTGCTGAGCATACAGTCACACGTGTGATGTTTCTGCTAGCTGGAGGTACAAAAGAGAGTGACGCTAGCTTGGAGCTAAGGGACTGAGAGTTTGGCCTCACTACCACCAAGCTAACTTTCCTAATTTATTGAGCACCTTCTGTGCCAGTCCCAATTCTAGTTCCCGGAGATACAAAGAGGACTCACGGTCCAACCACGAAGAGTTTTTCATTCCTGATAAATCCAGAGGAAACATATGGGTGTTCTAGAAAGAGACTTGACAAGGTTGCTCTTTGGGCAGTGCACGTGTAAGAGGATAAAGCTGTTTCAGAAACTTGCCGAACGTGATCTGCGTTGTCATTGTCTCTACCTGACTGAAAATCAAAACCCTGGAGAAAATGCAGAGAAAGTCCAGGCAATGTGCGAGCAATCTTATACGCACCCCACCCGACGACGCAGAATTTAAGGATGTATTTTCGGACGTAAGTATTGAACACTTTCACAAGGGCCAGGTACATATGGAACGCTTCCAGGCCCATCCATGTGAATGAGACCAAGAGAAAATAATGAAGAAATACAGCCACTGAGATGCAGAGGCCTCGCGTCTTATAAAGAGCAATCCACGAGTCCAGGAGGAAGACCAGGTTTAGCAGGAGCAGAGCAGCACACAGCTGGATGAGGATTTTGGAAGGGTAATCCCTCCGGATCTTCCTAAGATGAAAGAACGAGGAAAGAACAAGAAAAGAATTAGCATTACATTCTGCCAACCCCTATAGAAGAATATTTGTCAGGTTGCCTCTGAGATTTAGCAATTTATTTTTATTCTTTGGTAAATATCTATATACATAGATTTCTTCTCTTTTAGTGTGTATGTGTGTATGGTGGGGGGTGGGGAGGGGGGTTAAAACCAAGAACAATAACAAAGGAAAAATCTAAACAGAATCATCTGTGATAACTATATGGAAAACTTGTGCCTATATTTCCGTGGGACCTCTTACATGCTGACTGTTGACCCATACTTTTAAATAGTTTGTAGTAGAAGCTATTGAGCACCCACCCCATTTCTCCCAAACTTCTAGAAGCATTGCTGCTGCCTCTCATATAATAAGCTGCTATGTTCAGATCTTCAAAATATACCCAGATTCCCATATTATCATATGTTATTAGTTAAAATGAGATCATGGAAAGAAGACTTTAAACTATAGCTAAATGTAATAGCATAGGAAAATACAGCTAATTGATGACATGTACATGTTTATGTGTGCAAAATTAGATCTGGTGAAATCATTCTGAGTAATGGCTGGCCTTATGGTAATTTAGTCTCACTAATAATATTTCCAAAGCTCCACTAGAAGATCTGTAGTCACAGCTGGACCCTAAGTTTGGCACTGAAAATAAATTTGTACATTTCCTCATCAGTGTCCAAAATCTAAATCCCAAAACCTACATATTGTTTCATTTAGATAATGTAATAAAAATGCCTATGTCCTTCTTTTCCCATAGAATTTGTTGGAATTCTCCCTAAAAAGTGACCAAAAGAATCCTTCTGGTAAGCCAAGAAGAAGATGCTGTTATTTGGAATGTCATTCTTTCTACAAAGCTACACTCACTGAGTACCTATTTTTTTTCAGTGAGGGTTTTATACCCTAATTCTTTTTCATTCCCATACCAATGAATGTATTTAATCTTTCATGTTTGCTCAGTCTCATTTAGAAACTTAATTTATTGAACATAGTTCTTATGCTATACATGGTGCTATGGTCTATTTCAGACTGTAAATTCTTAGATTTTGGCATCTTTCATTTCACACTTAATGTCTTCTAGGTAGCAGGCATCATTCTGAATGATTCAAACATGATTATGGCACAACCCCTGCCTTTGGTGAGCTCACAGACCAGTGGAAGGAAGCAAGCATATAAACCAAAAAGTCCCATAAAGTTTACACATAGGTGCTCCACTAGGTGGGTGTACAGGATAAGGCAGGCCAAGGAAAAGGCTTAATTAACAAATGTTGGCAATGGAGGTGAGCACTGGGTCCTATAATCCAAATTTCCAGTTGTGAATACTCACTCAAAGGCTATGTAGGTTACAAGAGTAACTGACAGAAAAATTGATGAAAGCCCACAACCAATATATGTGATAAACGTCAGAGCCATCATTTCAGCAGGCAGTATGGAAGTCCGAGATAGGTCCTAGAAAATAAAATATCGCTTTCAATGATCAAATATTTTTTTTTCTTAAGAGATGGGGTCTTGCTAGTTGTCCAGGCTGTAGTGTATTGGCTATTCACAGGCACAGTCCCGCTACTGATCAGCACAGCAGTTTTGACCTGCTCCACTTCCGATGGGGTGGTTCACCCCTCCTTAGGCAACCTGGTGGCTCCCCACCCAAAGGAGGTTACCATATTGATGTCGAACTTAGTGCAGACACCTGATGGCATAGCGCACTACAGCCCAGAACCCCTGGGCTCAAGCCATCCTCCTGTCTCAGCCTCACGAGTAGCTGAGAGACAGGTGCTCGCCACTGTGCTCAGCAATAATCAAATATTTATAAATAAATAAAAGAGTTATGATTTACATTTATTGAGTGTTCTAGCTTTCATTCATAGTCTATTCAACAAGCCTGTGAGGTAGGCACAACTATTATCATATCATATAAAGATCAGGAAACTGAGGCCCAGAGAGGTTAAATAACTTGCCCAAGGTCACACAGCTAGGAAGTGGAGAAGCTAGGATTCAATTCAGGTCTGGCTGAATCCAAAGCCACATACTTGATCACTGCATTCCAGTGCCCTGGAAAAGCACTGGACTAGGAGCCTAAGACTGGAATTTGGCTCCTGGCTCTTATAGTTCTTAGTTCTATGACTGTGGGCAATTACCTAGCAAATGAGTCTTAATTCTGATTTCAATAAAATGACAATAACAACACCCCTTTCTACCTAACTTGCAGGACTATTGGGAAGATTAAATAAGATCATTGATGTCAGAGTGTGTTGTAAAAATTTGAAAGTGTATTGCAAATGAAACAATTTTTATTATTTATTCTAATCTGAATTCCTTAATCCTCTTAGTTATTTAAAAGAGAAAAATGTAAAGGTAAAAAGAGAATGTGAAAAAATACTTGTATTCCATGTTCAAGGGTGCATTTGCTGATTGGAAGAATAATCTCATTGGTGTATAGCTCTGCCACAATATCATATCTGCTCATCTATCAAAGTCATCCATCAATTAGATATTGGAGTGGGATGCCAGAATCGAAGGCCACGTAGCACGGGCATATTACCAATAGAACGCCAAAGCTCGTAAGGTGGCTGCAGGTACAGACGGTTTCGTTCAGCTTCCTGTCTTTGACGGAGCAGCCATTGGATGACCAGCCTCCTGCGCCCCCTGTTGGCATTGGGAAGAATATCTGTCAGCAAGTAACACAACGACTCCTCACTCTCCCTCACTCACCCACTCAAGGCTTTGAAAAGGTTATGAGTGGAACCTACCGTTTCTGCCCAAGTCCCAAAATACACATTTCACTGTTAAGTCATCCTGAAGTAGAAAGATAAAATCACAAATAATTAATTTACTGAACTGAAAAAACTAAAAAGCAATTGAAAAAAAAAACTATGGCATTTTTAATTTCAGAATCTTGGGCTTGATTTTTGGAAAGTTCTTATTTTATATGGTCCCTAGTAGCAAGTAAGCCCTATACAGGTCAGTACTTCTTAAACTCATCAATCAGGCATAGGAATCACCTTGGGGCCTTCTTAACATGCACATTCTGGCTCAATGAGTCTGGGGTGGGGCCTGAGAGTTTGCATTTCTAGCTACAGGTCTGCAGACCACACTGTGAGTAGCAAGGTCATCAGTTTTGCTCAATGTAAGCTGAGCTGAGAGATGCTGTCTCTTTGGAGGTGAGAATCAGGCCTACAACCACAGATCTACACACACTGAAATTCAGCAGTTAATAAGAGCTTGCTTTTGCACCCATTCTTCTTGGAAATTAGGTGGTCAATTATTAAGCATGTTAAAACCCAGTGGAGTGACCGAGTGATTCCAGTCTTACACATACTCCAATTGAGTTGCAGGTTCTTTCTCATGGCTCTGCCTTTTTCAGGCCATGTCTTATAGGCATATTTTGTACAAGGTGTTCCTGGTCAATGAATAGACTGGAGAGGTGGCCCTCTCCCCACCTGGCTTGGGTTGATGTGCTTTAATGTGACTGTCACGTTTCTTGTCAAGTTCTGGATGGTTAGGTTCGCGACACTTGATGATATGACGTAGCTGATCAGAGAGAGGTTCTCCAGGGAAGGGTCCTAGGACACCGAAGAATCATCAAGATGACAAGAGAAAATGAGACATCATCAGAGAGTTAGTTTACATTGTTTATTTTACAACATAGGTCAGAAATTGAAGGTCAGGGAGTAAAGTGACTTTCGCAAGGGACCACAGTGAGAAGCAGAGCTTGTTCCCCTGTGCAATGCTCTAAATACTGAGTTAAATTGCATAGATAGACATGACAGGATCTCATGAATCTCTAAAGGGAACATAACATTAAGACATTTAAGTTGTATGTCCCTAAGCAAGCCACTTAACCTCTCTGTGCCTCTATTGCCTCATCTGTAAAATGGGGTAATAGTTCTTCCCTCACAGGGTGGTTGAGAGGCCTAGAGTTAACGTTCGTAAGTGTTTAGGACGGTGCTTGGCAATTGGTAAATGCTGCATACGTGTCAGTTACTTACCATCAACGGCATCATTAGGCTGTGTTTAAAAATGAACTGCAGTGTTTCGGCAATTCATTTGACTTATGGCTTAAGAATATTTGAAGATTAAAAGAAATAAAAATTCCCCTACCTCCAAATAAAACCCAAACCAAAAGCAGTGAGCAGCAACTTTACCTGAAACAGGGCAGGCATTTCAAAAAAGTTGAACTGAACCCTGGAAGCTAGCTCCATATCATTAGCTGGTAAGTTACTCATCAGCGATGAAGGAAGAGTAATAACACCAATACTGTTCTCAGGAGCGTGGGTTTCCAGAGAAACCTGAAAATCAGGGGAAAGATAATAAAAAACATCTGGAGCTCATATAATGAGATGGAAAACACAACTAATTAAGATGGAAGGTCCTGTAAGGGCGTGATCTGTGCTATCTCAACGTAAAGAGGCTTCTACTTCCGTTTCTCTGGCTGCTACTAAATTAAAAAGAAGATGTGTCATAATGAGATGAGGCCTCTAGGCAAGAAAGGGAACATTTTAAGGCTATACAGAAATAGTCGAAAAGTGCAAGATGACAGTAGACCCCAGGAAGACCACAGCAGCTGACACACAAAGGTGGCAACCAGTTACGGTAAAGTCTTCAGATAACCATATTCTTGCAAAGGGAAGACTTTATAAAAAGTAAAGCAAGAGTTGGTTTTACTTGGGTGTTACCAGCCCTCAATCCCTCTAACAGGTGGAGAGAAAACACTAGAAGCAGGATGATAGCATCACCATATACAAGTGTGTACTTGTAACACCTGTCACAATATTGAAGTGGGTTGATAAGCAGCTGATGCCCTTGCCCACTTCTCCCAACTGCCTGAGACCCTGCCATGGACACCTCCCACCCCAAACTTTCATAATCTACTTGCTAAAAGGTTAACATGTGGTGCAACAGCGACCTATGAAGTCCTGCTCCAGCCAAGACCAACATCTTTGATACTGTAGTGTATCACTGTTCTAGATGATAAATATTTTAAATATCACCCCTGACTATAAGCAGTAATTGCCTGAATTGTGAAGTACAGCAGACTACAATCACACACAGGAAAAACTTTTTTCCACAATCGATTACAACGTACCTGAAGATTTGCAGGGTCTTGAGCCGCAAAGGTAGTTGTGTCAAAATTACTGGCATTCACTCTGATCACGGCCAGAGCCAAAGAAGGGGAGGTGAGACTTATGGTCTTGTTTAAAAAATTCAGCTGTAAGCCAATGTCATCCACTACTTTTAGCAATCTGTAACGATAGGTTGGCAGTTTAAATTTAGCAGTCCTACTTTGTCTCCCCACCCTAAGCAGAACAGAGAATAGAACTTGAGAAATCACTATGAACCTAGTACTTGGGAGGAAAATATTTGCTGATAATTAATCATGTAAGCAACATCTTCATCATTCGAAGGTCCCCTCTCACCGCGGCTTCAGTTTGCCAAGTCGTACCTTGGAGCCACAGGGGCCAGCACGGCAGGTGGGGAGTGAAGAAGTTTGCTGACTTGGTTTATCATTTCTCCCGCAAGGTTAGGCTCCAAGCTCCCTAAGGACAGAGACTTCTCCATCTGGGACACTTGGTTCTCAAGGTAATAAATACTGCTGGTGTCGACGACTTCTATATCAAAGAGCCAAATCATTTTATGAACACACAATGGAAATGTCATTAATAAAAATAAACATACACAGACCCTGTGATCTGACAAACTCACTCCTAGGCATTTGCCCCAGAGAAATGAAAATATATGTCCTAAGAAAACTTATTCGTGAATGTATAGAGTGGCCTCGTTCATAATAGTCCTAAAACCAGAAACAACTCAAATGTCCATCAGCTGGAGAATGGATAAACAAACTGTGGTACATCCATACAGTAAGAGATTATTCAGTGATAAAAAGGTATTAATGACCAAAACATGCAACATGGATGGATCTCCAATTTTCCAATACATTATGCTAAGTGAAAAAAGCCAAACTCAAAAGGCCACATACTGTGTGATTCTCCTCATATGATGTTCTAGAAAAGTCAAAACTGGGGGTAGGGCAAAAAAAAAAAAAAAAAAAAAAAGAAAGAAAAGTCAAAACTGTAGGGAAACAAAACAGACCGGTAGTGGCCAGGAGTGGAGAGTGGGAGGTAGGTGTTGACTTCAAAGGGACATGAGGGAACTTTGGGGTAGTAGAAAAGTTATATATCTTCATTATGATGGTGGATATAGGACAGCAGGTGTTTATTCAATTGCATAAAACTGTAAAAATTTCATTTATCCATAAAACTGGATAAATTGTACTGTATATAAATTATACTTCAATAAATCTAACTAAAAACGTAAAAGCACATCAGTGTATTTAGTGTATATTCATGTAAGCAAAAGTATACTTGTATGTAACTTATATCATGTATACAGGATTTTACGTGGATCACTAGAAGCTCATTTGTGAAAAAGAGATTATTGTGAGATCAGCAGCTGGACTAACACCCCTGAGTCTGACTTGTAATAGTGTTTTTAATTGGGAAACAATGATACAAACCTGTCTTTAACAATAAACAACTCTTATTTTCACCACCTAACATCCTATTTCTTATTTCGCATATTTCCTTCTAATCCTACCCATATATATTTACACCTTTATAAACACGCTGTGCAAACTATTTGTTGTTGGGCTACCTTCACTTCACATCAAGACTTGAAAAATGCCCCCAGGTTTCTGTATAGCTGTTCTAATGACTTTCATGGTTGCATAATAGTCATTGTGTTGAGGCAGCCCATCTTATTTAAGCATTCCTCTGTTCTAGAATACTTAAGTTTTACCTACTTTTTAGCTACCAGGTAACACCGCAATCTGCATCTTTTATGCATGTGTCACTTTGCTTCTGTTGCCCCAGGAGTGGAAGTCCAGGTGCCAGAGCCCACCTTGCTGGGTTTTTTGCCTAGCCTATTACTAGGTAGATTCTAAGGGTCAATGGCATCTTAGGCCCAGCCTCATGAACTTCAATTTGACTTTAGTCTTCATCGGCCATTGAACCTACCCTTGACTAGAGCCCCAGTGATTTTATAATTTGGCCTCAAATAGTTATATTTGTAAAAAAAATTATTGAAGAGAGAGCAGTGTAAATTCGAAGAAGCAGTAAGTCATTTGGCAGAAGCTCCAAATCTCCTGGGGACGCTGGCACCATGGCAGAGGAGGTGGGGACCACAATTTGAGTTCCAATCTAATGTCACCAAAAAAAACCTTGGCTTTGCTTCCCACCACCCACATTCTGAAGGAAGACCTGCTTCTTACACACGGCATTGAAACTCCAGAGTACCCAGATGTCTCTCTGCCTCTTTTCCTCTTCCCTTTATCTCTGTACCGCTAAGCCTACTTCGGGCCTGGGAGCCCTTTGTGGTTTCCATGGCACTCTCTCATACACCTTTGTTCTCAACCTAGTGCAGTTAGTGTTTTTATTTCGATCTTTATGCGGAACAGGCTGAATCAGCAGGAGCCAAGTGGCTTGTCCCCAGATCATGCTGCCTGTGAGGGCCTGTGAAGACCCAAGCCTAGGTCTCCCAAATGTCTATCCCCTCCCATGGCTACCCTGGCTCAGCCGCAGGTCCGGCACTCTGTAACTGACTGATTTTCAAGAACACTAATTTTTCTTTTGCTTTCTGTCTAAATGGAGCTAGTGTGTTTAACAGATCAAAAGTTTTCTCCTCAGAATGTTGAAAACAGTGGCTTGATAACCTTTGGTAGGAGAAAGAAACCTATGAAATAACCATCTCGATAAAATCAGATCTGTGCTTGCCGCTTAGAGCTATTTATCTGCTATGTTGGTCAAAACAATCGAACTCAGCCACAGCTATGTTCTATGAATGCCTAAAGGAAAGCTCTAGAGATCAAGCAAACATCATTTTTTAAAAAAGCAGCCATGTGGCCTTATCACGGATGTCTTCATTTGCAGGCTGGCAGCTCCAGTTCAAGTAGCCCAAATTCCATAACCTCATATTTACCTATTGTGTCAGGAGGTGCGCTGGTGGTGACGTTCGCAGGGGCCATCGTGGTGGCAGAGGAAAGTGAGGCTTTCGCAGACAGCGGAGTGTGCAAAGGATGGGTTTGGGGCGTAGGGGAAGAGACGGTTCCAAATTGGGGGTGCACATCAATGGCATGGCTGGAAGCTACGGGAGCTGAGGGCTGGGGAGAAGGAGCGTGAATCTCCTCTGTTGGAGAGGGAGCCTTGTGGGTCACAGGTGGGTGATCTAGGGGCTCAGCCAAAGAGAATGCACTGGGGACCTGGGAAAGAACAGTGGGCTGAGGCGCAACTGGGATGGATTCTCTGGAAGGAGAAAATGGCAGGCCACGTTGGTGGTCAGCAAGACAGTCGACAGGATCCTGTAGATCACTGAAGGAACGAACCAGAGAGATGCATGTGAGACACCGCCAAGCTAATGTGGTTATTGACGGGGTTAAATCAGGGTCCTGCCACTTCCAGTCTGCCGTTTCACACCGTCTGTGCACCTGCCACTGGTCCCCTATCTCTTGTCTACTCCCACCACCTACTTCCTGGCAGAGGAATTAGCAAGGAGGGATGCTTGCCTATGAATCCCCACTTCTGGTTCACCAGTTTACCGCTGCTCTGGGCTCTATGCCTTACCATTTATCAGTCAATCAATGGGATGTTCTCTGTGCTCCTGGGTGGGGGGGAGAGCTGTTAAATGCTCCATGACCCAACTGGTTTCCATATACTAGAATCTGTCTTAACTTTCTACTGCTATAGCCTGGCATAGTGGTAACTGGCACATAGTAAGTGACCAAGAAACGTTGGTTGAATGAAAAAGTAAATCAAGCTGGGGTCAAAGTGGTGGTTCCCAGCTTGTACATCAACTATGTCCTCAAGGTTGCTTTAGCTCAGTGGTTCTTAACCTTGGCCGTGCATGAGAACTATCCAGAGAACTTGTTAAAATATACACTTTATATAGATTTCTATAGCCTGTTCCTCAGTGTCTCATTCAGTTGGTCTTGGGAAAGGGTGTGGGGTTCCCAGGCATGTGTATTTTCTAAACTCCCTGGTGATTTTCACAAGCATCCGAGGTTGAGAAGAACTCACCTACTATCTGGCAAAAGATCCATCAGTGTTGGGTGTCTTGGGGGAGAAGCAACTAGAGGGGACAACAAATTATTGTCAAAGCCACTGATGGATCTAGTTTTAGATGGAGACTTAGAACACCAATGAGAATGTGTTCTTAGAGCTTTCTTGGGTGAGACGAGGGAGGAATATTAGATCAAGGGGTCTAAGGCAAGTCACATCCCTAAAAAGAAAAGCCATCTCAGTCCAGTCTGGCTGGGCCCTTGGCAGCCCCTGAGGTTCAGAGTAGCAGGGAAGACACAGGGTGTCAGACAGTCAGAAAGATCATGAGTCCAAAAGCACTGACTTGGGCTCTAGCTCTTGCTACTCCAGTGGACAATTCACTCCGTTCCCTAAATCGTATACTACAGCAACCCATCTGGCCAAGCTGTGGTCAAGGTGCTTTACAAAATGTAAATTAAATTTTCATCAGAATATCTGGGAGCCTGCAGAACCCAGACCCCAACATGGGCTCCCATTCACTAGGCTCAACCATGAAAAGGTTGCTTGATATTCCTCCTGTCACTTACGCTAGTCGCAGCTCCCCATCTACCATGGGGTACGCAGGAAACAGCAGAGCAGTGGTAGGCAATGCCAGCCACGCATTAGGAACCCCCAGAGCACTTTAGCGCCAGTGCCTGGGCTCCCACTCCAAACCAGCTAACCTGGAATCTCTGGCAGTAGGCACAGGCAGCAGGATTCATTTATTTATTTTTTTTTATTGAGACAGGGTTTCACTCTGTTGCCCAGGCTGGAGTGCACTGGCACAATCATAGCTCACTGTAACCTCTAATTCCTGGGCTCAAGCGATCCTCCCGCCTCGGCCTCCCAAGTAGCTGAGACTACAGGTCCATGCCACCACACCCAGTTAATGTTTAAATTTTTTGTAGGAATGGGGCCTCACTATGTTGACCAGGCTGGTCTCGAACTCCTGGCCTCAAGAGATTCTCCCATCCTGGCCTCCCAAAGTGCTGGGATTACAGGTACATGCCACCGCGCCTGGCATGTCTTCATTTTAATGTGCTTCTTTACTGAGGTGTAGATTACATATAGTAAAGTGTACTAATCTCTAATCTTACAGTTAGAGCTTGATGAATTTTTATATATGTATAGACCTATATAATCGCCACCCAGATGAAAACATAGAGCATTTCCAGCACCCCAGAAGGCCACATTGACACATCAGCATATTTTAAAAGTACCCCAGGTATTTCTAATGCACAGCCAATCTTAAGAATCAATATATTAGACAGATTTGGAGTGATCACCTAATTCTAGCCCAGTGGTTCTCAAACATAGCTGCTCATTAGAATCACCTCACCTGGGAGTTTTTAAAAACCAGAAGCCCATGCTGCATCCCAGACCAATCTCTGAGGGTGAGTGGCAGGCATCAATGTTTTTAAAATGCCCCAGATGATTCCAACATGTGGCCAGGGTTGCGAACCACAGCACTGCTCTATAGTGTAGGCCCTCAATGCTCAAAGTGGGGTCCATGAGCCAGCAGCCCTGGCTTCACCGGGGAAGCCGGTTAGAAATGTACAATCTCAAATGTGGTCACACAGTTAGTTAAAGGATAGGGCCTTATCCAAACACCAGTTGCACATTCTGCCCTCTTTTCTGTGTCCTGCTTCCTCCTAACAGCTCTCTGAATTCGCAGTCATCAGGGATCAGCGGGGCTGTCTCGAAGGGTGATGGTCTTTTGATTCGATCCCAGTGCTTCCAGAAATTCTATCCTCCAAATGGGGCTCAACTCTCCAGCTTAAAAGGGCATGTTAAGCTTAATGGGGCATGTTACTCCTTACTTTTTATTGTAGAAAATGCCACAAACCCTTAAGTAAAGACTTTTAACTATTCCTTAAGGCCCAATGTTTTAAAATATCCCAGAAATTTGGCCCATACAAGACAGACAGACTATAAGTAGCCTTCTGTTCCTAGCTGAGAAGTTTCACAATTATAAAAAACAAAAAGAAAAAGTAAAAAATAAAATACTCATCATGCCAGCAAGCAGGTCAATCACTGGGAACCACTGTGAACATTTTTGTTCATTTCCTTCCTGTTTTTTCTATGTTTATTTTTATACACCTGTGATCGCAGCATACATGACTTTCAGAGTCTTCTACTATTTTGGAGCATCCATCTCCCACTTTTCCTCTTTTAAGGGGATAATTTTAAGGCAGTAATTCTTAACTTTGGTTGCCCATTAGAATCATGAGAAGGGCTTTTAAAACCCTTAACACCTTGGCTATGTCCCAGACCAAAGAAATCAGAATCTCTGAGGGTGGTGATCAGGAATCAGTATTTTCTTAAATTTTTTTATTTGAACTGATTTTAGGCTTACAGAAATACTGCAAAACCAATACAAAGAGTTCAGTATACTCCTCACCCAGCTTCCCCCAATGTTAACATCTAATATCCAGAATTAGACCCAAACAACTATCAAAATTTGTATGCGACAAAGGTGGCATCTCAAAGCACTGGAGAATAGGTGGATTTTTTTAAGAAATGGTGATGGGACTATTGGTAAACATTTGGAAAAAGTTAAAATTAGACCCAAACCTTGCCCCATACACAAGAATAAACTCCAAGTGGATCTAAATGTGAAAAATGAAACCACACAAGTATTAGAAAAACACAAGGGTGAATTCCTCTATATCTGGGGTCCAGGGAAAGGCTTTCTAACTATACCTCCAAATCCACGGGCAATATAAGAAAAGACTGGTCTGGCTGGGCCTGGTGGCTCATGCCTGTAATTCCAGCACTTTGGGAGGCTGAGGCAGGAGGATCGCTTGAGACCAGCCTGGGCAACATAGCAAGACCCCCATCTCTAAAAAAAATTTTTTTTTTAATTTTTAAAAATTAGTCGGGCATGGTGGCACACACTTGTTGTCCCAGCTACTTGGGAGGCTGAGGTAGGAGGATCACTTGAGCCTAGGAGTTCAAGACTGTGGTGAGCTATGATTGTGACACTGCACTCTGGCCTGGATGATAGAGTGAGACCCTGTCACAAAAAAAAAAAAGAAAAGAATAGAAAAGAAAAGGAAGAAAAGACTGGTAAATTTAACTACATAAAAATTTTTAAATTTGCATGACAAAAACATGATAAACAGTGTCAAAAGACAACTGACAAACTGGGAGAATGCTCACAACATACACCACAGAGCTAATATCCACAATATATAAAGTCCTCTTAAAATTGATCAAGTATCCATTAGAAAAAATGAGGAAAAGACATAATTCACAAAAAGATACAAAAATAGCTCCCAAATATATGAAAAAATATTCAGACTCCATCCTGTGTGTGTGTGTGTGTGTGTGTCCCAATAAAACAGACTCAGTTTTAACAAGACAAGTGCTAATTAAAGCAATACTGAGATACCATTTCTTACCTATCAGGCTGGCAGAAATTTTTTAAAATGGCAAAGCATCTAGTTGGTACGTCTGTGGAGAGTCAGGATCTTTTTAATGCCTCCCAGGTGATTCTAATGTGCAGCCAAGGTTGCGAACCGTTGATTTAAGGCAATGGCCCCAGTGGAAACTTCATACAGCAGAAAATGGTGCACGAAAGCCTTTCTTCACTACTGAAATCCCCAAACCCTTTAGCCAGCGAGGCGATTAAACATTATCATTATTGTTTTAGGAAAAGGAACAGCATGTTTGCTACATACCACTGCAGCTTTTCCAAGTCTTCCGGGGAGGAAGGGCAGGGTGTCCCGACAGAACAGCAGCAGTGTTCTGGAGGAGACAAAAGGACAAGGGAGAAGAAAATGCATGGCCAAGAATAAGGCAAGGTGGAAGCCTAGACCTATGAAGTATTGCAGTTCTTACGCTGGCTGCATTTTAAAGAATGATTGTCTAAAACAGGCAATAAAATAAATTAGATGCCATTATGTTGACAATTATATACTGTATACATAGTAGGTGCTCAAAAATTTTTCTTGAGTGAACATTTTTGGTTATATGCATGCAGTATCAATCACTCTTCAGCAACGCCTAAGAGGAATTCAGAAGCAAACCTCTTGGAGGACATTATGTTAACTGAAATAAGCCAGGCACAGAAAGACAAATACTGCATGATCTCACTCATATGTGGGAGCTAAAATAGTCGAACTCACAGAAACAGAGACTGACATGGTACTTACCAGGGGCTGAGGGGGTGGGGATTAGGGAGATGTTGGCCAAAGGACACAAAATTTCAGTTAGGAGGAATAAATTCAAAAGATCGATCATACAACATGGTGTCTACAGTAAATAACAATATATTGTATACTTGAAAATTGCTAAGAGAGTAGATTTTAAATGTTCTCATCACAAAAAATGTGATGAGTATGTGAGGTAATGCATATATAGCAAAATAGCTTAATTTAGCTATTCTACAATGTATACCAAAATATCATGCTGTACAACATAAATATATAACAGTTTATTTGCCATTTAAAAAAAAAAGTAGACATATCCCGGTAGCAATCCATCAAACACTCCAAACAGAATTCTCCCTCTCAGTAGGGTTTGTTTTATCATGTTTTCAAATATGATATATTGAAGTTTTATTAGAAAGCAGGAAAAATAACCTAGGGCTCTCTGAAAATTGTCCCACGACAAAGGAGTCAAAACAGAAAGCCATAACATATGTAAATTTGTTAATTATATTTTCAATTAAAGAAAATAACGCACGGAAAGTCACATGAAGATGAACACAGCCATAAGGATAGAGACGACTCACCCATTGGTCGAATCTTTACTCTTTTCAAAGCAACCGTTACAGCACATACATCTGTTGTCTTATTCAGTTTTACTGTGAAAGTACAATTTAATGTGCTGTAAAGAGAAATACATGTAACCAGAATGTTACTAAATTGGAAACCTACCTGTACATTTGTAATAGCTTCTGCAGACTTAAGAGTGACGAAAGGGCACGCTGACACTGTAAACTTGCAGTGCCACCCCAGTAAGATTGTAAACACCCATTTACAGTGGTCCGAACTTTACCCAAAGGACGTGATACTAAGAGACATTAACAGAGGTTCACACTGGCAGAGGTTGCAAACCAGAGACCCTCTCGCCACACACAGCTCCTGGTTCATTTTGCCTCCCCACGATGAACAGGCAGGGGTGAAACTACTCGACTGCAAAGGCAAGCACCTTGACATCTATGGTCTTATCCCCACCCCTCCCACACTTCCCATCTGGCCACTGGCTTGGTGTCTACAGGCATTTGAGTTCCATCATGGGAGCCCTTTCCCATACCAGCCTAGATGAACCTCAAGGTCTCTTAAATCCAAAATTTCTCTGACAATTCAATCTAGATTATCAGATAACTTAGATTTTAAGACATTCTCTGTTTCTACTTTAGCTTTGGTTTAGGTGGAAAAATATGTAATACTGCAAATAACAAAAAGAGGTAAGTGAAATGAACCAAATACGTACAGTGGATATGGATTCAACATACAATTTCATGGACTATTTGCCCTTAGTTGTACCAATGAATAGTTTGATGACTGAAAATTGTCATTTTCTAGGACTTGACTCTCACGGAATGCTCAGGGTTCAGATAGTGAGATTATTGCCCCATAAGCCATGGGGTTTATGCAGCCAAGACAGCCAATGGACACGATTTAAAATGATAATCTATACAACCCCAAATGATCGTTGGGCAATCTCTGATTCATCCCTGCACGTACCCTTTAATTTCTTTTTTTCTCTTTCTTTCCAATCTGTTCCTTTCCCCTCTCCTTCTCCCAAGCTCCACATTATGTTCCTTCTTTTCTGTCTGGCCTTCGCCCTGCCTGGACCACTATGAGCCATTTCTTGGTTATATTGGTGGCCCTCAGGGCTAAGGTAAATGGCCCGACATCACACATTCCTCTGTGCTTCATAAAGAAATGAGAAGATGGATATGACAGAGAGATAGGTGTTTGGAAAATTTAAAAGTATTTAAATCTAAAATTTCACGAATATGGATTTATTTTAGAGGAACCCATTGAATTTGCAATTTAACTAGGTCTCCTTAATACTTTAATTCCTCATAAATGGAGAAATAATGATATTTATGAAAGTATTAAAAATGACTGACCTTTGGGCCTCTGCTGTAGCACACACTATAAAATAAGTCTGAAACAAAGAAACACAAATATGTGTGTATGTTACTTTCACAGTTGGAAATATCAGAAAAGACGACCCAGGGCTAATCACAGAATTTTAGAACCACAAGAACCCCTAGGGATCACCCAATTCACAATCCTACCAGATTCCTGACATATCATCAGAGCTCTTCAGGCCTTGGATACCCCCAGTGTCAGAGAGGTCACTACTACACAAGGGAGCTCATTCTCCTGGAGTTTATATTTTAAGAAACTTTTGGTTTTACATGAAGGAAAATCTACCTCTTTGTAATATCTACTTATTGCTCCTGGTTCTGATTTTTGTAATAACAGAACTAGTCCATTCACTCTTTCACACAACAAATTTGGGGGAACTTGAATACCTATTTCCCCGGGAATCTAGAACTCCGTGCTCTCCCCCAAATAATAACAGTAATTATAAACAAGGTACAGGGTGTGCTATGATTACCTCACTTAGAGTTTGCAGGGTTTTGTTGAGCTCTGATCGTCTGTTAATAAAATGAGAGAAATTGACGTTAAGGAGACCATGAAATTCAAAACAAGTTAGATTTTGAGCAATTAAATTAAGCACATGGTATTCATTGCTTACAGTGTTCACTCTGAAGAAACACAGGGTATAATAAGAGATTTCTATGTGGCAAAAATAAATTATTTATATGACAAGGGAAACTATCCAGACAGGCGCTGTATCAGTTCTAGCCAAGAGCAGGATATAAATTATGGCTGAACAATCTTGTGATTCATTAGGCTACTGCAACCTCCAGCCAGCTTCCCCCGGCACAGGGCCAGGGCAAGAGCTGGCCTGAGGTAAAACTTTCTGAGAGGGGCAAGCCACTCACCCTGGGGACGGGTGCCTCTGATTTCTTCCTCATTCCCTCTCCAACTGACCCAGCCTGACCACTCTTGCCCTCTCCTGCTCTGCCCTCCCCTCACAACTCCCCTCTAGAAATTTCTCATCCCTTTCCTCCAATCCTACTCCAACAGCACTTCAGTTTCTTCAAAGAGGCAGAGCTTCACATGAAGTTAGGATGAAAGAAATCTAGCTGAAGAATTTACTCTAAGGCAGAAGCTCTCAACCAAGGGAGGCTCTGCCCCCAGGGGCTATTTGGCACTGTCTGGAGACATTTTGGGTTGCTATATTGGGGAGGGTGCTACAGGCATCTAGTGGGTAGAGGCCAGGGATGCTGCTAAACACCCTACCATGCACAGGACAGCCCCCACGACAAAGAATTATCAGACCCAAAGTGTCAATAGTGCCAAAGTTGAAAGACCCTGCTCCAAGGAATGGTGGCACCAGGCAGGGTCTGGAGGAGGAAGAGAAGGACCATGGCAGTAATCAGCTAGCTCCTCAGGTCGGCAGGAGCCACTACTCCATAACTGTACTCAGAGGGCACCTTCTTTCCGGGTTTCCCCATCCCCTCCAGTCAGGTCTAACTGCTCCACCTGGGTCTCAAAATTGGCCTCATCTTGGAACCATCTGGGGTACACTAAAAAGTACCGGTGCCCAGGTCTCAGCCCCCAAATACTGATTTAATTGTTATGGAGTGTGCCGGGGCATTGGGAGTTTTGAAAATTCCCCAGGTGATTTTTAATATGCAGAGAGAGATGAGAAGCAGTGTTCTACACTTGGTTTCCCATCTCTGAGAGTTGGGTTTATCCCCCTTTGGATCCCTGAGGCCCAGCACATAGTAGGTGCTCAATAAATGCTTGGTGATCTTAAATGAACTCAGTTCTATTTCTAGTGTAGTAATTAAGATTACTTACTCAGAAGTACGCTAAGTTGTGTTCTAGTTGTAAATTTGTGAGTTTTTTAAAAAATGTATCCTCTATTATTGCCCATCTAAAGTTTGAAATCCTTTCAGGGCACTGATACCCTCTGCTTTTCATTTCACATATATAACTTGGAATAGTTAGGAAAGCTGCATTGTCATCAGGAGGTCAAAGAATAGGCATAAAGGACATGAATAACACCCCACCCCAATCCCAGTTCTCACTAGTTGAACTTTTTAACCACTATAAACTCAGTGGGCCCTAGGGATGTTTGATATCTGCTAAGTGGAATGGTAGTTCCTCTCTGCCTAGGCATTGCTGAATCATCAGAAGCAGCCAGGTCAAAATGCTATTATAATTTGAAAAGACCCATAAGAAGAGATTTTTGTTTTGGTTTGTTTTTATCTCGGAAAGGTTTTTTTTTTCAGTGTCATCACAGATACCAGAGCGAATTTAGTTCAAAAGTTTACAACAATCTCATTTGTGAGGTAGCAGCAATGTTGAGAGTAGATAAACTTCATCTCTGATGCTGCTTCCCTGCCACAAGGGCAGAGACATGAAGTTGGCCCTTGCAGTGATAGTCAGAGATGGCCAGGGGCGTGGCCGACATTTTGACCTATTGTCTAACTGAGGGCATCCGTTTGTGATACATTTCTCTTTGTCTGTGCTTGTCCCTGAAGGCCAAGGTCTACTTAACAAAGCCCTCTCTCTGACTTTTGAACTGATGCTCCATGAAAGCCAGAACAAATCATATACATGGAGTCCTACTTTGCATTCTTCTTTCAACCATGCTGGATACAAAATCATATTAAAACCCAAATACCAATTTAAAGGAAGCTGTTATACATCAAAGAGAACAGCCTCATGGGGATATTAGTTAATGACAGGTGACTATGGTTAGTTTGCAAGGAAGTCGAGAACCAATTAGCTCTATAACCTTTGGGTCTGGTTCTCAGTTTTCATGAGCAAAGATGGCCCAACACGTATTTTTCCTTAGTTGATGTCTGAAGATTTAAATCAAACAGCGGATTACTCACTTCAATTCACTTAGAGACAGGACTCCAGTTAAGGTGTCATTAGTTATCTCTCGATTCTGTTAAAAGCACAAAATCATTCAGAATACAACAGACATTGTTTTGTTATGTTTTTTACACTCTCTAACAAGAAGTTGTTCTGTAGCGTTGTTGGCTACCCAAAGAACTACACTCCAAAGACTGAATCCTAACTGCATGGAATATTGTTTACTGAATGATCAAATTGCAGTTACATAGACAAGGGAGGGAGGGAAGGAAAAAATGGTTCTCCAAACTTAATCCACATTGGCTGAGCCAGTTTTTCTTTATGTTTTCTTTTTAAAAATAAACATTCTGAGTCAGCAGTTCTGCTATGCCAATTTCTGTCTTTCTTCATTTCAAGGATTCCCCCAAAAGAACACTATTAAAGCTCTCACCATGAGAGGTACCAGATTTAAGTAACAGAGCACAATTTTAAAAAGGAAACTTGATAGCAGCCATCACTGCATTTCTAGCAACTAACTCATCGCCTGGCACATAGTAGGTGCTCAGAAATATTCATTGAATGAACAAACCACATTTCGCTGGAATCCTCTAAACCAATTTAGGTTATGGGTGTATCCAAATCGCCCGTGGGGTGAATAGGATCAGATTCAAAAGATCATTCTTAGATTCAATACATATACTTCTTGCTGCTAGGAGTTTCTAATATAATTTTAAATTTTAATTGGTAATAAAATTGCTTCATATTAACATTCTTATTCAGCAGTAAACTTAGTGAAAACTAAAATATGTTAATTATTAAAAAAATATCATGATAACTATGAACTTAAGCCCTCACCACAAAGCCAGGGATTCCATAATACATATTTTGTTTAAGTTTGGTCATAAAAGTAAATATGCCAAAAATCATAAATAATCTGAACCTTAAATAAATCTTTAAATACGCATGCATTCATCTTCTAAGAGTGTAATATAAAAAAATCTTTAAAACTTACCAGGGTAACGTTGCTTTTTTCGTCGTATTGAAACATTATCTCACCTCTAAAAAATACTAAAAAGAAATTTTCAAAAAGAAATTTGATACTTGTACTTTACAGCTTGAGGATTAATACAACATAAAAAGATTATCAAATTACTTTATAAGCGATTTCATCAAATTCTTTGCTTTTATTCACATTTACTCTCTATCAGTAAGTTACACAATGGTATCGATATAATTTGCAGAAAATAAGAACTACGAATTTCATGTGGGAATTCAGAAAGAGAGAAAACTTGTCCCTTTGCTAAGAAATTTTATCCTTACATGCTTCTTGTGTAACTTTGTTTCCCTTAAAGATGCTAAATGGGAGGACTGCGGCTCTCTCTAATGTGAACTTTTAAAAAATCTTTTTAAGTAGTTATTTTTGCAGTTACATACATAAGGGAGAGAGGGAAAACAGAGTTTCTCAGCAGTTAAGCAACCTTATGGAAGTGCATTTATTCTTTGCCAGTTTTCTTGTTTTGTTCTTTTTTTTTTTTAAAAAAAAAAAAAACAAACACAGCTACTGAATGCAATGTCAGTCCTAGGAACAAAGTTGAGACTTGGCTTTGAAACCTGAATGGTGTGGAGGGCAAATCTTTTCCTTAGTGAACTCGCTGTGGCTTTCACTCCAGAAATGCCAAAAAACCCTGTTTTGAAAATGCTCACTTTGGGCAATATTGAACTCAATGTCAGTCAATCTGTTTCCTGCAGGATATGCCCCCAGGTCCTTTGACTCCATCTGGAAACAACTAAAATAGTGACCCCTAAACAGAAGTACATGGTGTAACTTCATAATCTATAGGGACCAAAAACTGGCCTCCAGAACAACAGGGCAAGGGCGGCATACGAACTAGAACAGGGTTCAGCCAATGTTTTTGGTGATAGATCAGATAACAAATATTTGAGGTTTTGTGGGCCATAAGTCCTCTGTTGCAACCACTCAACTCTGCTGTTGTAGCATGAAAGCTTCCCCAGATGATATGCAAATGAACGGGCAAGGCTATGTGCCAATAAAACTTTATTTACAAAAACAGACCATCTTTTATTGCACCCCAAAGCACAACAACTGATTCCCACAGCCATGTACCCGATGGTCCACTTCCACTTAAAAATGGTCGACGAAGCCCCTAAACTAGTGATTGACATGATCTGTTACAGCAACTTTTCTACTGAGAACCTCACTGTATTGATACTGAAATTTCAATTAATACAGTATATAATTTAAAATAAAGATACTTGATATCTGCATAGAATTACTTATCTATAGTTTATCTCAGCTTTTAAATGCTTATTTAGATTGTGTGTGTGCACATGTATGAGCCAACACCCACAATTTCTCTCTCTCGAATTCTTATTTAGTGCAGGTTGAGTTTCATAAATGTGCTGGGAGCACAGTGGTAGCAGAGCAACTAGGAAGCCACCACCTTTTGACCCTCAGCCTAACTCTTGGTCAGCTCCCAGTTTCTCCACCAGCCTCCATTCCCTTAATAAATCCAGATTGGAACCTGCAAGAAGTGGAGGTTTCTAGTTCTGGCAGGATATCATGGGATTTCTGGTGCCAAAAGAGTTGGTTCCCTGATGAGGTTGTTTTCACCAGACACTAAAACAAATGGTCAATTCAGTCACCTAATTGGGGAAAACATTACTCCAACCAGCTTTCTGGCATCTGTTATTCAAGATGACCAGGTTTTTTTGTTTTGTTTTGTTTTTTTAACTACACGTTCAATTTTCAAACAGTTATCAAACATCATGTAGACACAACACTGAACTAGACATTAGTCACCAGCCCAAAACATAGATGAAGCACAAAAATAATGACATTATGAGGAATTTGGTAAAGGAAGGGTCAGAGAAGAGGGACAGAAGAAGCAGGAGGAAAAGAGAAGTGAGAGTTATATAATATATGAAAATGAAACGTATCTAACACTTTTTTTTCTTTAATCAAAACCAGCTAATATTTCCCTCCTATATTCTACCTGGAGCATAATATCAGCAGGAAGCTCAGATGAGCAAATCTCACATTAACACAATAGAAAGTGGGAAACATTCTCTAAATAGGATGTTTTCTTGTTTTCTAATCTATCCAACCTTAATTTATTTTACTTGAAATTGTTATCTACATTTTCCAAACAAATTACTAAACTGCTAAAAGGGACAGAATAAAAGAAAACATTCCCATAATGATTGCTTATTACTGGACTCACACTAAGACTTTAATATCATAAAATACCTTGTCACCTTCCTCTTCTCTCTTTCCATGATCTCCTGGCCAGCTCTGACCTGCCACACCATATTTTTCTGTTTTTCACATTTGCTTTCATTGGTTTTAACAAGGAAAGGAGCCCACAGAGCCAAATCAACGTGAGAAAAGTGGTTGTTTCATTCCTTCTGGCCCGTGGCAGAAGGAAAAATATTCCCATTTCAAAAATAGCATGTTCTCAAGAGATTTCCATCTCAATTTTTAAAAAATAGTGGATAATCTTAGTTAGAGATGGCAAAATACATTATGGACACTACTAGAGTTAGTAGCCAATTAATCTAGGTGTATGTGAGGTTTCAACATTCAACAGTTAATTTGTTTTATTCTTAGCAAAAGGCAACATCTTATTTCTAAGCTAGAATACTTAAGTTCCTTAGAAAAGCTGCAGGGATTTATATATAAGTGACTTTCAATAATTATTAATTTCATTATTAATTATGTTCATGAATTAACTCTATGGGTATTAGTTATAGATTTAAAGCTATAATAAAAATATTTGTTGTAGAGCTTCATGAATCATATTAAGGAAGTTAATCCATCTTCTCACTAGGCAATGGGAAGATAATTTCAACAAGATCTAAAATTTGCTTTTGTTTTTATTGGGAACTCTTAGTAAACAGGTGGCGTGAAAAGAGACAGACCAGAGAGGTACACCATCACATATTCAAGAGGAAAAAAACAAACCAATTTTCTCTATGGAGCAAATTTATCTGGTAATGTGTAATGTACACAAGAACTAACCTGAGTCATTGCAAATAGATGACAAATTGCAGATATTTTTCTGGGGCTTGACCCCTGCAAAGAAAACACAACCCAGCCGGTTAAGCATGTCAACGCCTGCACTTACATACTACATCGTCAAGAGAATTCACAAATTTTGGCATCAAATGTGGACCCAAAATATTATAAGCTGGATATAATTGGCTGGATGAATTCCAAAAAGACTAAAGGAATCAGAGTTTTCACTTCTTAGTTGGTCAGCTATGGAACTTAATTCTTTCCTAATCTTTAATATGTCTCTGACTCTCACCTCCTCCCCTAATTAACTCCTCTCCTGTTCATCTAAACAGCACCATGAATACAAATCAATTACAGAGACTATAGGTGGAATAGCCCCGAATAGTACATCCTCCTTCCTTTCCCAGGTAGGGGAGCCCATGAACACGCTAACGTGAATGCTAGCTCTTTATGTAAATGTATGTATGAAATAACATTGATGTCATGATATCATTTCATGGGCAAAAGCTACAAAATTGAAAACATATTTGCTGAGCACCTACCATATTCTACAGGTTTGGGGAGGTTCCAGTTATAGACCCTGCCCTCAAGGAGCTTACAGTCTAGGGGGTGACACTGGCCAGTAAACAAAGATTATTTTGTATTTACTTATTGGTGAAGGCAAAATGGAGTGCTGGCCAGGACAATAGACCACACAGCCATACAAAAGAGGCAGAGATGAATGGGAGATGAAATGAAGCATGTTAGGGCAAAAAATTTTGTACATATTAACCTGAGAAACACTTTCTCCTTTGGTGAAAGGGGAAGGACATCTCTTCTTTGATTTGAAAAGAGGTCAAGGTTTACTTCTCTAAGCATCTTTCCTTCATTAATTGCATCCTTTTGGCAAAGCATAAGAAATCCATAGTAAATGGGAGGGGCAAATGCTAATAACGTATTAAGCAAACTGCCAAGGGACAAAGCTTGTTATATTAAGAACTATTGTGGTCTCCTTGTCAGGTCTTGTTTGGTCAGAATAATGTATGCAATGTTCAACGGCTAGTTTGTTTCCACTGCACATTACAAGTCCTTAATTCATTACTATGAGAAAACTAGTTTGGACACAAACTAAAATTATAATTCGAGTTAGCGCATGTGATATGGTTTCTGCCAGTACGATTTACTGGCGGATAGGCATCATGCTTTAGCTAAGAGTTTTGATTTTGTGAGCAAGCTGAATTTCGGTGCCAAATGTTACCTGACATGTAGATTTCTATATTGTTTCATGGCAATGTTACCCACGCCAAAAGAGAATGATTTCATTTTAAATATACTTGCTTATAGATACAACTCACTAGAACATATATACTATGCAAATATTACACAACATATAGACAGTGGGTAGGAATGTTTTAAATGTCCTTTAAGCCACTGATCTATTGCTTGCTAAGCTTTTCATTCTACCATCTCACATCTTTTTCTAAATTTTAGCTGCATCTCCATTTCTAGTGATGTGTGTCTTCTTGCTGCTCATTTGTAACGAGAATTTTCTTTCCTGTTGTTGGGGCTCTTATCTGCAATCTCCTCCAAGTACATGGCCACAGGCCATTCCTTAAACTACAAGAGAGAAAACTGTCTGTAAAGGGTCAGATAGTAAATATTTTAGGCTTTGTGGGTCATCTGGTCTCTGTTGCAACTACTCAACTCCACTGTTCTATGTAGAGGGAAAGTAGCCATAGAAAATATGTAAATGAATGGGCATGGCAATGTTCCAATAAAACTTTATTTACAAAAAGAGGCACTGGGCCAGATTTGGCCCACTGGCAATAGTTTGCCAATCCTTGCTTGGTATCAATCAGAAGCCCCTGTTGAGCATGTCTTGTGTGCCTAGTCTTGCATCAGGAACTTAAAAGTATACCTTTTCTTTGATTTGAAAAGAGTTTGAGGTTCACTCCTCTAACTCCTCCATTAAATTGCATCCTGTCTATAAACTCATTAGCATCAGCCCCTCTATCTCTCATGCCTCTTAACCATGTCAGAAATACTTGTATAATCACTGTCTTTATCTGCATGCATGTTCATGTTAGTTTTCTATTTGTTTGCCTTGTCTCCCCCCATAGACTAGAAGATTCTTGAGGGTGGATACTGTGTCTGATCATTATTATATAGCCCCAGACACCTAGTACAACTTCAGGCACCCAGTGCATAAACATCTATTCATTAAGAAAAGATTTTATTTTTAAGAGTTAGGAAAAAAGAGAGAGAAATCATAAACACCAGCCATTTGTTTAATCTTATTTTAATTATAAAAAGAAAGTCTTGATATTGATAATAAGTCATACCTGATGCATTGAAGGTTTTTACTATAGTGATTTTAGTTTTTTCTGCAAAGAAGCAATTTAAATATTAGAGCAGAATTGTTGCTTTTTTTAAAAAAACAATTTGCCATGAGTATCATTGTAGTGAAATGCTACGAAAATCACACTGTTGACGCCTTTAAGACACTATCGGTCATCTCAGCAACAGAATAAATGAAAATTACATACACAGATCATGTAGCATTGGCATAGGGTGGGTCTGGGAGTTGGAGTCCCATGTTTACCCAGTTAGATCACACCCATTACACAACCCACTGCTTGTGTAATTCTATTTCAGTTTCCATGCACTGCTGCTAGACAAATGAATGTGGACTTATACTTCAGATATGCAGAAATAAGTCATTATCAGGACCTTCAGGTGATAGGTTGTAAAGAGCAGGTGATTCAGAGTAAAAATTAATGTGAAATAGTACACATGGGATCTAAAATATTGCTACTATACAATCCAATGTCCTGCTGTCTTCTTTAGGCATTAATACAATACTATTCCCATTGTATTGATAGATAAAACTATTCTCAGGGAGGTCAAGAACATCCACGTACAGTTACATGAGCCCACAGCAGAACCAGGACTGTTCAAAGTCAGTGACTCATAGGCAAACATTAACATGCTCTAAAGAAGCAAACTCTAGAAATATCTTCCTGACACACTTTGGGGACAGAGCTCATGGTTCATTTTCCCAGATAAGAGAACCAGGTCCAGAAATCTTTGCTGGAAAGATGGCCAGTTAGAAGAGGCTGCATTCAGAGCATGGATTTGCAAAGAAGCTCTGTCTCCCGGGGTGGATGGACAAATTCTGAAGAAACAACCAAGCTCAGAGCCTGGAGACACGCTTAAGAATGATAACATTATACTGACCATTTTAGAAACCTCATTTGTGTGTGCATTATTGATGAGTTTCTGTTTCTATGTGTGACCCATGGGCAATGACTTGGTAATTACAGGGGCTGATAGGATTTTGCATCAAGAATCTCTTAAATATATTATTTTGTTTGCCCTGATATTTTTCTTTCCAGAGCAAACAAAACACAACTGTGAAATAAACTTCTGTTTTTAGTAACTAAAGTGTCTTTTGGGAAAAATGCTCAACTTCACTTATAATCAAGAATGAAAAATAAAACCTAAGGAATGGAGAGAAAGATTTAATAGTATATGATATAGTCTCAGCAAAGGGACAGTGACAGAGACATTCTCATGCACTGCTGACAGGTACATTGCTGGGTACAACCTGTCTAGAAGGTAATTGGGCAGTAGGTATCAAGGACCTTAAAATATTCACACTGCTGACCCATTATGTCCAGTCCTTGGAATGTATCCTACAGAAATTAGGGATGAATGCAAAGATGTTGGCACCAGGATGTTCATTGCAACAATTTCTATTAAAAAGAAACAACTTTAATGTTGAACATATGGTACATTATGGAATATTACCAAGTCATTAATAGTAAGGGACACTGGAAAATATTTCCAATTTAATATTAAGTCAAAAGAGCAAAACATAAAAATCTATGTAAATGATAACATTTTGCAAAGGATATATACATAAAGTGTATGTATATAAATATATGTATATATGATACTGAATGGAAATATACCAAATATTAATAGCAATAATCTTAGGAAAGTAACATTAAAGATGATTTCTATTTTCTTCTTTGATTTCTCTATATTCTCCATTTTTCGTGAGCTAATATGTATCACTATTATAATCAAGAAAAGAATAAACGTTATTTTAAATGGACTGCTAGGGCCGTAATAGTTTGGAAGTTTGGGACTGTGGTGACAACAGAATTATAGTTCAATGTCAGAGTAAAAGGGGTCATAAATCAATGGCTGAAGGCACAGGAAAGTGGGCAAGGAGACAAAGGAACTCTTTAGTAACCCAGTAGACCACCCAAGTGAGAAACTCAAGAGGCCACAGAAGAGAAGCCATTACATTTAGAAATCACTTGATGTACCTGTTTTGTTTAAAGTAGATAATACGCTTGAAGTAGCATCTGAAATAAAATAATACAAATTAGCGTTAACTACTGGCATGGTTAACAAACGTGTGTCTTCCTAGGTTCCTTAAACGTTTTCCTTTTTACCATATCTGGGAGATGTCTGAGAGTTTTGCAAAAGCCAGATGATAATATTGTCAATATTGTCGCTGCCCATCCTCTCACCACTATCTGGTCTCTAAGTCTGAGAGATAATTCCTGAGCAAACATTCTTTAGTTCAAAGTGTGTTTCTAACACATGGAAACATTCCTATAATCGTTAGATTTAAATAAACCCATTTATGTTGTTTAATACTTTGTCTCCTTTTTTTCTATTATAATGAAAGTCCCTAAGGGATATGATATTTCCAATGTTAATACTGACTTTAATATATAGCCCTGTGGATGCACAATATATCTGTATCAGCAGTACATTCTTATGAAATAATTTTAAATCATTCTAGTTTAAATTTGGAGTTCCTGAACATCATATTCAACTAACTTTCAGGAAAATGTCATTTTGATCCTGTTTGATTTAAAATCCAATTTGAAATCTATTCTATTGGTATGTCTTTAAATGAAAGTCATTCTAGAATTTATTATTCTGGATGAAATTTTGGGAAAACACTCAAAAGGCATTATTACACTTAAAACACACACACACACACACACACACACACACAAAATAGGATTCAAAAACTGTGGCCAAAGCTAAATTGAAGATATTTTTTTTGCTGTAAAAAGTAATTGCATATAGAAGTGAGAACTTTTGGCCCTTTCCATATGGCCAAATATGAATTTAAACCAGTTTCGATTGGTCTGAGTTGCAGCAATGATTGTTTAGATCCTTAACCACCAACCACATGGTGAGATTGGATTTTAACTAAGGGCTTGTGAAAAGTGATGGGGTTTGACTGCGATAAGATGGAAGGCTGTCTACTCAGAGAGAGGAGAGAATAGAACGTGCTGTCCTGCTCACCTCGCTCTAATGCAGCCCACTTTTTTGCCTTTTTCTCTAACATGATGAGGAAGCCATTTTTCTTCCATTTCATACTATTTAAAATTGATCAAATCATCTGTAAAAAGGCTGTCTTTGAACTCGTTGTGCCTCCAAATCCATGCCGAATCATATTGAAGTCACTGGACGTGCTTTTCACTTTTAAACAATCTGTCATGTAAAACTTGTTGGCAATGTGTTGGAGAGCAAGGGAAATGGAGTGTTCAAAACGTGACTGATATTTCTTTTCTGGAACAGCTGGAGTGGTGGAGAGCTCACTGACCTCCATGATCATAAGAAATTTATCATTTAACCAGAAAGTTTAGGTTACTCTCTGGGGTTGACAAGTCTTGTTTTTGTTTTTTGTTTTTTAGTCATTTGAAACTACTCAATGCATTCAGAAATAATTTAGAAATGGAAACCATTCATTATCCTTAGATTCATATTAAGGGTTACCAATTTTCACTTGTTTCAGAAAAATTCTTACCATTGAGGCTTGTCGTTTCAACCTCTTTTTGTCCCGAGGAGAAAAACAATACAAAGGTATAATTAAAACAAAAACCTTAACAAATTGGGCTAAACCTAGGTTTAAATCTTTTCAGAATCTTGCCTGGAGTACCATTGGAGTAGGGAACCAAACGGATAAGAGATGGTTCAGCTGCAGGAGAAAAAAAAAAATTTAAATAAATACTTTGAAGCAATTGTTTATTAAATGTTAAGGAGTTAGAACTTTTGAAATACGATTATGAAAACAAGTAGAAAACATACTAGCAGACCAAGATGTAGTTAAATCTGCAAGTTTCATAATCACTCAGTGAGTAGACATTTCATCAGTGAATCGCAGAGAAAGAACCCAAGATGAGGAACCTGAGACCTCTGTTCCCAAAGCCTACTACTATTCCTCCTACGAAATAGTATGGAAATAAGCTTAGGAAACATATCAAAATACAAGAAATACTACTTCTAGAATTTTTCAGCCAGAGAGGTCTAGAAAACATTTAAAATAACTGTTGAACTATTTAACACGATCATGAAATATGTTGGCATGGTGCCTTCATTCTGTTACAGTGATGCCTGGCAACTCTTCCCACAGTGAATTTAAGATTAAAAATACTGCTACTACTCAATATTGTGCTAACACAATTTCCTGGTAAGTTATTTTAAAATACGGCTGCTATTAAGACAATCAATCAACTTATAAATTTCCTGTGGAATGACTCTACTTACGCTAAGAAGTCAGTCTACTACACACATTTTGCATGTTTAAATATTAAAAAGATCCAATGCCTTGACCTCTACCTAAACCTGGGAAAAGCAAACATAAACATTTTACAACTAAATTTTGCATTAAGGCAGCCTGATTTTTAGCTGGTATGGACAAAATTTGGGTGTGTCAAGGCACTTGGCCAGCCCGTCTGTTTTAGACTGTTCATGTGTTGGCTGAAACACACACACCCTGTCTGTCGATATTATTGCTTCCATATTTTGTCATTTACTACATTGATTTATTTTTTTAAATTACCAAGGATATTTCTTGGGAAGTAAGAGAGTTCCTGAGCAATAACATTCAAAGTGTGGATATAGAATCCTTTGTTCCTGGGGCAGAACAAAATAAATGGGCCAAAGCTGGTTTTTAATTAATGGCTATTCATTCTTCCAAATGTTGATAAATGGTGACACTGTGCAAAGAGGCCTATGGGCACAACTGCCCATTCAGCCCTCCATGCCACACTGGCTCCTAACTTCCAGTTTGTGCAGCTCTCCCCCAGGGCACCCAGAACCCAGGCTGTGACTAGAACCATTCCCCATTTCGGGCAAACAAGATTTTGCAGATTATCACTGTGATTAAGTTTGCTGAAGACTGTTCTATCGGAAGAAAAATACAGTGGTTCACTGTGCCCTTGAAGCTTAACAACTAGGGGGCAAACTGATGAGGTGAAATGAGCTTGAGCTTTGAGGCTTGCAGTCCTGGGTTTGAATCTTTGCTCCATTACTTCATAACTCATAATAATAATAGTTATTATTTATAGAGTTTACTCTGTGCCAGGCACATGTGTTAATCTCATTTCATCTTCACAACTACCCGACAAGAAGGTATTGTTATCCTCCCCAGTTTACAGATGAGGAAACTAAGGCACAGAGAGGTTAAGGAACTTGCCCCAAATCACACAGCTAGCAATGGGGGTAGAAGGGTGGTAGCCAAATTCAAACCCAAGTAGTCTGGTTCCAGAGAATGTATTGAACATGAGCAAGTTTTATCCTCTCTGAGCCTCAGTTTCTTCATCTATAACATAAATATAATGAGTCCTATGGTGCAAGATTGAGAGAAGAATGAGAAGATGTCTGGAGACTTCCAGGCATACAGTGGGTACATGAGAAGTAATAGCTATTATTACTAATTTGATTTAAATAAATGAATTAATAACAGTAGAAGCTCATTTCCACATAACTAAGGATAGAAAGTGAGTTGACTCAATCCTTGTCATAAAAGATTGTTCTGGAATATATGGTGTACCAGAAAAAATATAGAAGTAGCAGTCAGAGAAGCCATGTGCTACCTCCGTGTGATGTAGGGCAAGAAGCTGTGTGATCTTAGACAAGTTACTCAGCCACTCCAGGCTTCATTATCTCATCAACTAAGGGACAGGGCTGGACTACTTTAGCCCTAGGGTCCCGCTCCAGTGAGTAGTCTCAAACTGGGTTCTGTTCCTGGTTCCTGCCAATATGGGTTCTAGCTATAAATTTCTCTCTAACGTATTTGCCTTTCCATTCTAGTGAGTGCTAAGCTCTTTTGAAAAAAATTCTTTCCGTCGGGGTACTGAGGGAGGATGTTTAAGAGAACGTCTCATCCCTTAAATATAAGAATATCTGGCATGTTTATGTTCTTGATATTCTTCAGGAGACTTGTGAACTAGAATATTAAAAAAACAAACAAACCTGACAAACTCAAAGCAGTTACCATAATGAAAACCCACAATTTATTCCCCAGTGATTTAGTCCTCGGCTTTGTCCAGCAATATGGAAGGATCAATACGCCCGTCCTCTTGTCTATGTTTGCTATTGATTTTTCAGGTGCAGGGTTAATGACATAATTTAATTAAGCTGCTTAGAGGAAAACAATTTCGGTGTACGTGACTACAGGCCATATTTCGTGGAGAACTTACAGAATAATATTTTCCTGAAATTCCCCAAAGTCATAAAAAACATCTTACCAGATGGCGAAGACAAACTGGAATTATCAGCATTTTCTGTGGAGGAAAAAGGTGATTTAAAATTAATTTAGTTTCATGAGGACTAAAGTCAATAAAATTGTATTGTATTAAGGATTTCATTAAATAAGTAGATTTTAGCTTTTCTTGTCACATGAAAAAGTCTGTAAGATGATAGGTATGTTAATCGGCTTCACTATTATAAGGACTTTAACATCATGTTGTAAACCTCAAATGTACACAATAAAATTTATTTTATAAAATTAGTTTGTGCACGAATTTATAGATTAACATCTTTAATGGGAGTGAATGTAAATTGAGTTGCAAATATCTACCAAAAGAGGGCAGTATGTTAATTTACTATTATTTTCAATAGCCTAATCAGTACTTTTTTCCAATTCTCTACAAAGACCCATCTTTGGCGGAGCAGTCCTTCCAATTTCCTGTTGATGGTGTTCCATATATTTTGTTACATGATGGTTTAGCACATTTCAAACTAAAAATGATGATTTCAAATAAGAACTTCAGGTATTGGCTAATATTCATTAAAATGTATAAAAGTCAATGTGTACGTCTACATAAATTAAACTTCCATTAACTGTGCTTCTCTTTAACATGGGCTTTATACTTATTAAGTCACCTTTTTTCTTACAAGTTAAATGAGATTAGACACTTCTGGGCATATAAACTATAAGAGCTGCTGAGTTATTTATCTTGAGAAAATGCTCAAATCTCTTAAAAGAAAAATAATATACACTTATTGGAGAAACTTCAGAAATTACAGATAAACAAAAAGAAGAAAATAAAAACTACCTATAATTTCATCATCTAGAGACAAATGACATTAACATTTAGTGTATATTCTTTTCTATGTGTATATGTATGTCTACATATGTATATAGATATATGCATATATGTGTGTATATATAAGGATCATATCACACAAAAATATTCACAACATGATTTTTCTTATAAGAATATATCCTGAAAATTGTTCTATAACAATAAACAATTTTCCATAACACCATTTGGGATGGCTGCATAGCATTTCATTGCCCGGATATACCATTTATCTATATAACAAATTAACAAATTTCCTTTTAATGGGCATTTTGGTTGTACAATTTTTTCTTTTTTTTTTTTTTGGAGACAGAGTCTCACTCTGTTGCCCAGGCTAGAGTGCCATGGCATCAGCCTAGCTCACAGCAACCTCAAAATCCTGGGCTTAAGCAATCCTTCTGCCTCAGCCTCCCAAGTAGCTGGGACTACAGGCACGCGCCACCATGCCCGGCTAATTTTTTCTATAGATTTTTAGTTGTCCGGCTAATTTCTTTCTATTTTATAGTAGAGACGGGGTCTCGCTCTTGCTCAGGCTGGTCTTGAACTCCTGACCTTGAGCGATCTTCCCGCCTCGACCTCCCAGAGTGCTAGGATTACAGGCGTGAGCTACCGTGCCCGGCCTGGTTGTACAATTTTTCATGATTATAAACAATACTGCAATAAATCCTTTCACCTAAATTTTTGCATACATACTTGGCTATTTCTTTCAGAAATTCCATGAAATTTGATTGTCAAAATGTCCTACAGAAAACTTGAACCAATTTATACTATCCTGTGCCATACATGGGAGTGTTACTTCCCCAAACCCTCACCCACATGGGGTGTTATCTTATAAATTTAAAAAATCTTTTAATTAAAAAGTATTAGTTATTTTCATAGTGGTATCTTGAGATACAATTAATAGGAAAGATTGAGCATGTTTAGAAACTAAAATTGTGTGGTATACCTGGTAGCCTCCCGGAGCTTATTTTCCTGAAATGATGGTAGAGTATTGATTATTTTCTGGGATAATTAAAATCGTAATTCTGCTTGAAAACAGGACTGAATGAATGCTCACGTTCCCCAACTACCCTGCAGTCAACAAGGTAAATGCAGGCAGAGTGGTTAGGTGCTCTGGTGCCCAAATTTAATTGGAATTACCTCTTCCTTAGCCTCTGTTCTTCAATATATACTTCATGCTACTTTAATATTCCACCAATGAAAGAGTCTGTTAAGTAAACTTTTTAAGGGATAATTTTAAAAATATTCTCAGGAACACTAAGGGGCAATCAGTCATTCACATCTTAGTATGAGTTCATTCAAATTGGCTGAATTCTTGTGATCAACTAGCAAAGGGCTACCGTGCTGGGAATGTGGAAGAGCACTGAGAAAGAAAATCAGCATTCACCATGTGTCTGTGAATGACACTCATCAACGTCATTGTGGGCTGGGGAAGAGCAGTGGGGCAGGCCTGCAGCAAAGGCAGGGGGCAGGTTGAAGGCACTACTGGGAAGAAATCAAGTATCAGAAGAGGGATGAACAGGGGTGTCGAAGGGCAACAAAGGCTAACACTGCTTCCTTTACAATTTTGCCAAGTGGCTGACTATAGGCACTAATGGTTCCAACCTTCTCCACTGCTAACTAAATCTTTTGGCCAGAGCTGTGTACACACAAGGAAAGAGTTTGAGTTTCACTTCTTTCTTAGCTATCAGAGGAAACAGGCAACTGTTGGGTAAGAGCAGAGCCAGAGCAGAGAAGGAAATTTCCTGGGATAGCCACAAAACTTGCGGGGAACGTGGCCAGTGCTCCCCACAAAAAACCGGGTCCCTTTGGTAGAGTTGCAAGGGATAAGAAAATAATAGAGAAAAATGGAAAATGGAAAAAATAAAAGAATATACTGAGACAAAGATATAGTTTTATAAATTTATAAAGATTAT
>CAUYSK010039055.1:0-10308 GCA_963575035.1 Avahi laniger
TGGCGTGTCTGCGCTTAGTGATTTGAACATGGGTCACACTCTTCCTCAGACCACTGCTCTGAGTCCTGGATGTTCTCCTTTGGGTGGAGTCCCTCCAGAGCGCAGTGAGGAATGCACAGGCCACTGGGCTGCAGGCAACAGAGGAAATGCTCTCCTAAGGGAGCACTGCAGGTTTGGGGGGACAGGGTGGGGACATTGCTCTTCCTGCCTGGGCACAGAGATCCTGAAAGAAGGAGGCAGGAGCCCCACCCCGTACAGAGCTTCAGCCTCTGTGGAAACCCTGCAGCGCCCTGGCAGCCTCTGCTGCCCCGGGCTCTCTGGGCTGGAGCCTCCCATGTGGGCTCCTGCGCCTGGCAGTCCCAGAGTCAGTGTGGGGGTTGGGGGACTGCATGGACGGGAGGGAGGTGTGGGATGGGGTGGAATAGGATGGAGCGGGAAGGAGAGCAGAGAGAAATTCAGAGTGCACTAGCGCTTGGGCAGACATTGTTTCTTGGAGCCCTGGCTCCGATGCCCTGTGCTGTGTGTGGTGGGAGCCCTGGATGGCGTTGTTCCTGCTGGAGGTCCAGGGGGAGGTTGACCACACGCTGTAGATGAGGCTCCCTCTCTGGGGGCTGAGATCATCCTGAAAACTCTTGAAGAACCAACAGCCTCCCAGGCACTTGGCGTCTGTCCTCTGCGAAGGCAGCTGTGGGTGCAGAAGCCCCCTGAGAGCGGAGCGGGGTCTCACGGTGGTAGGGTGGGGGTGTGGGCTGCAGCTGGGGGATGCAGTAATGGGGGTGACTCAGTGTGTGTCTCCCCAGGGATCCACCGTGACCTCCTGCTCTTTGCTCCTAACTCCCCAATCTAGAGAAAGTCCCCTGCGTTTCACCTCCAGTGAGCTGATGCCAGGCCCCTGGCGAACTTCCAAGTGGAGCCCAGTGTTAGTGCCTCTCCCTACACTGATGGCATCCTCACTACCGGCTATTTAGGGGCAGCAATAAGGGAGTGTTCACTTTAACCTCTTTATGTACAACAGGACGATCCCAAGATGGTGTTCTCCATGAAACTGCAACTGCGCAGAACATGGTGTGGGAAATTTGAGGAAGACATTGACAACTGCCCATTTCGAGAAAGCCCAAAACTGAACAGTGTAAGACCAGACACCAGTTTCCTGCATTTAAGCAGCTGTGGAGGCTGCATCGGGGTGGAGGCGGGAGTAGGAAGCAGCTGATAAAGCTTTTCCTGGGGTCGGAGAGGAGGGAGCCTGCAGCAGGCTCCAGCAGGCTTCCCTGCCTGTGCCTTAGTGGAGTGGCAGCTCAGGCGTCCACTTGCAGTTTCTGGCCAGTCTGAGCTTCTCAACTCTGCCCCCTCACACCATTGCAGCTGTCTGCACCCAGGTCACAGGGCCTTCAGACTGCTCTTGTGCCCCGGGGGTCCCGATCTCCTGGGCCCAAGGAAAGTATGTCCCCGCTTTGGACGTCATGCCCACCTCTCCCCTGCCTGTAAGAAAAGGAGCCTGCTGGAGCCCTGCTGAGCTGCAGCACCTGCTCCAGGGGAGGAGCTCGACATGAAGCCAGCTCTGCGGACAGCCCCTCCTATGTTCAGTGGATCTGCTTTTTGTAATATTAGCAAACAGGTTAGCTAATTGCTTAATCGAGAGTTTTAAATCCAAGAGCTACTCTTGCTGGGACAAAGCATTTCCCTGCTACTCTTGGGGGCATGGATCACACCAGGACAGTTGGGCTTCCCCAGGAGGTCACTGGTTAGAGGGAAGAATCTGGCACAGGTGACCCTGGATCAGGTGGGGGCCCCAGATTTGGACACCGTTCAGGATCCTCCCAGAACTTAGGCCAGGTGGCCAGACCTGAAGGCCAGAGCCACTTCTCTGAATTGCTGTCCCTGGGAATGAGCAAGGTTGAGAAGGACCCTGAATTCAGAGCGTGAGCCACAAGCTTCCCAAGGCTGCTGCACCCACAGACTTGCCTGTGCTTGTTCCCCCAGACCCTCATCTGCCTCTTCACCGTGAGCACCAAGCCCTGGATGTCACTGTTTGAGCTCCTGAACAAGACCTGCTCAGAGGAGCTCCCCTGAGTGGGACATAGTCACAAGCCTGGCCACGTGCTGCTCTCTCCTTCCGTGGACGCCAGCCATGCACAGGAGTTGACATTTCAGGAGCTGAGCATCTTCCATGCTTGTTTGTTCTCCTGTTTTGTACTTGTCCGGAGTTTCGTGGCTTGGCATTTTAGAAATTATTTTGTCCAGGCCCATCATGTAGAATAGGTCATTAAACATCAGCATTTTAGAAGCTTTGTGTGTTGTGGTTCTGGAGGGAGGGGCCTGCCAGGAGGTGCAGTTATTCTCAGTAGAGCAGCCTGGTGGGATCGGGGTTGGTGGGGACCTTCCACACTCTTGCACCTTCCAGGTGGCACAACTACGATGCACCTGAGCTGCTGTCTCCAGGCTCATGGCCAGTGCCCCATGTGGCCAGAGGTAAAGTGGCTGTGACCCTTCAGGGCACCCAATATGCACAATGGAGCAAGACAGGGCCTTGGGGTCTTCATAGCACATATGGCATCTGCTCTTGAGGGTCTGGCTCACACACTTGCCTGGTCCATAGCAGGTCGGTGGATAAGAAGAGACTTCTAGCCTGACACACAGAGTTGTCCTGGCACCCAGAGCAGCATTAGCATCTTCTGGAATGATTTTAGAAAAGTAAAACCCTAGTGTTTCCCCGCCTTTGGTAAGAGTCTGCATTTTCACAAATCCCAGGGGATGCCTAGAGAATTAAAGCACAAGACACACTGGAATACCAGATGCTGGCAAGACTGTGCCCAAGTCATCTAAAACAGTGCGTGGCAAAAATTTTCTGAAAAAGCCAGAGAATAATTATTCTGGCCTTGGTGGGTAGATGGTCTCTTTTTCAAGTGCTTGATATTGCTTTTGTATCTTGAAAGTAGCCATAGACAATGTAAACATAGAAGAGTCTCTGTGGTCCAGTAAGACTTTATTTACACAAGCGGGCAGTGGGCTGGTTTGGGCCTTGGGCGGTAGTTACCCAACTCTGACACTAGCAGCTCATATGGCGCACCTGCACCTGGTACCCCCAAGAACCACCAGTGCCAGCTCCCACTTCAAGTACCTGCATCTCCCCAGCTTGGCTCAGGAGTTACTCTGTGCAAATGGACTTCCTTTAGCAGAGCATGTTCTTCCTGCAGGTGTAGGAGAGGCCAAGTCTGAAGGCACAACCCATCATTAGAAAGAAGCAGGCATATGTTCCAATATTTCAAGCCTCAGGGCACCTGATTCAAAGGCAAATTTCCACATCAGTTCTCAGAGTTTCCCCAGCAGGATAAATGGCCACTGGCCACCCATAGGCCTCCAGAAAGAGACCTCCACACCCTCTAGCTAAAGAAGAAGTAACATACTCTTTCCAGACTAAGACTTATGCTCCTTCGGCACGAAGATGCCTTCTGAATTTATCTGCAGCTATTTGTAAACTTCAGAGGGACTAGAATCCCCTAAAAGTATGTTAAAACCCAAATTCTTAATCTCCCCATTCCCTAGGAATCTGATCTAGTAGGTGTGGGCAGGCACAGGGAATTTGCATTTCTTACCAGTTTTCAGAGGATGGTGATATTCTTGATCCCTGCCCCACACTTTGAACTGCGCAGGTTCAGAATACAACCCTGGAGTTGGATATGGTTGGATACAAATGAGAAATAACTCAACTTGTAGGTCATCAGGATGGGGGCTTGAGAATGGTTTCCTCGATACACGCCAGATTAGGAAAAAGGTCAAAATATCATTGCTAATTGTAAAGAAAAAGGAGGATTTCTAGACCCTAAGCATCAGCCTCCAGGACTGGAGAAGACAGAGACCACTTTGGGTCTGAGAACCTGACCCTGTGCATAGTGGCCCCTCGGGGCTGGGGCTGCCAGGGAGCTGCAGCTCTAAGACTCATTCTTATATTTAATCAATGGCTAAGAATTAACCGTTGAAATTTTCTAATTTTCGCTACTATGAAGTGTGGTGTGATGAATATATCTTTTATATCTATTGGTATGTGTATATGATTACTGCTTTCTTGTAGGCACTGTGCTCAGAAGTTAGACTGTTTCCAATATTTTTTGATTTCTTAAGAATTTTTAATAAGTATTGTTGAAATGTCTGTCCTCTGTTAGAGCAAATAAGAAGGAGGCTGTTAGCTTGAGGTTGCCTCTGAACCTGGAGCTCTTCCATAAGCAAAGCGAAACTTAACTTGGAAGCATTTCTTATGGCTGACTTAAAAATTAAAATCTAGCCTCAATCAATCACAAACAGCCAGCCAATTTGTTATATAACTTGGGACCTCTGATCACAGCATACCTAAATAAAGCAAACACCTAGGACCAGGGACGTTGCATATGCTGAGGCTCCTAAAAGATGAAATGCATAAAAACTATTGCTCTGGAAGTCTCTTTCCAAAAAGAAAATTAAAAATCTTAAAATTTTTTTCCACAAATATTAGTAAAAAGCTTTAACCAACTGAGCAAATAACCTTGTTCCATCAGTCATAAACAAAATTTGTATTAAGATATTCTTTTATAAACTCATGAGCTTGGCATTATTGTACCTGGAATATGGTTAAAATTTCAGAGTGAAAGATATAAAATATGCTTCTGTCTGTGTATTTCTGTATGTCTGTATGTTACATGTGATATTCTTCTATCTCTGGATGGTATTGACGAAATTAGTATATTAAAAAAGCTCTATTTAATTGGCTTAAAGAAAAATAAGCACTTATGTGAAATAAGTATTCCTTAAACTCACGGAAAGATAGGAACTACTATAAAATATTTTTCAAGTTTGTGTGATCTGGAATAATATTTCAGTAAATAAAAGATAATTTAAGTTTGATGGTTAAATTAAAATGGGTATTTCTTCAGAGTTGTCAACATTAAATATAATATGGACATGCAAACTTTTATTCTACCTAGATTTACTAGTCAAGTAAGCTCATGTTATCTCTATTAAATGTTTATAATTATAAAAATATGAGTTCAACCTAAGAACAAATGACAAGTGAAAGTGAAGTGTCCATTACTTCATGTATAGCAAGCATAGCAGTGATACACAAACCCCTCACAAACATATATTTAACTTTTCAGGAATTTAGCTTTTGTGATGCTTGCTTAACATGCACATCTTTAAAAATAACTCACAGGAAAATAATTTGATGATGGCTAGACTTGTTTGGTGTTATAATATATCTACACAAAAATAGCTTCCCAAATCTCCTGCATTTGTTACCCTTTGGAGTTTTGCTATTGAATTTAAATAATGCCTATTCATTGAATATATAGATCATTTACAAATAAAATATGAAACAATTGGCAAACATAAATTTTTCCACTTTTGGCTTCTTATTATAAAAATTAAAAATATTTTGTCTTTTAGTGAACATGTCTTACAACACTTTGAAAAATTGTACTATGAGGAGGCAGATGATTTTAGAAATTATAAAATGATGTTAAGTTACAGAATACTGGTATGAGATAGGCAGTTCACAATTGCTTACTTCCTAGTTTTCACTAGAAATTAAAATTATTATGAGTTAAAAATTATAATGTGGTAATTAATGCTAGAATAATAAGGGAAACAACTGTGAGAAAAATGAGATAAATTTTTGGTAAGTGAAGCTATGAGATATGAAGGATGTGTTTTTGTTAAAAAAAGAACAGTAATTTTCATCCTAAAGTAAAATAATGTGAGGTTTCACAGTGGGAAAGAAGAAGCATGTAGAATAAAACTGAACTGATATAAAAGAAGTTGTAGAAGGTTTGCGGAAGAGGAATCTTGAAAATTGAATTTTATGTTTGATGTAACCAAAATGTTTGTATCCCCATAAAATTCTAATTTTTTTTTTTTGAATCGGAGTCTCACTCTGTTGCCCCAGCTAGAGTGCCAATGGCATCAGCCTAGCTCACAATAACCTCAAACTCCTGGGCTCAAGGGATCCTTCTGCCTCAGCCTCCCAAGTAGCTGGAACTACAGGCATGTGCCACCATCCCCAGCTAATTTTTTCTATATATTTTTAGTTGTCCAGCTAATTTCTTTCTATTTTTTTAGCAGAGACGGAGTTTTGCTCTTGCTCAGGCTGGTCTCGAACTCCTGAGCTCAAACAATCAGCCCGCCTTGGGCTTCCAAAGTACTAGGATTACAGGTGTGAGCCACCACGCCTGGCCTTTTTTTTTTTGAGACAGAATCTCGCTCTGTTGCCTGGGCTAGAGTGCTTTGGTGTCAGCCTAGCTCACAGAAACCTCAAACTCCTGAGCTCAAGCGATCCTCCTGCCTCAACCTCCTGAGTAGCTGGGACCACAAGTGTGAGCCACTGGGCCTGGCTAATTTTTTCTATTTATAGCAGAGACAGGGTCTCGCTCTTGCTCAGCCTGGTCTCGAGCTCCTGACCTCAAGTGATCCTCCTGCCTGGGCTTCCCAGAGTGCTAGGATTACAAGCGTGAGCCACAGTGCCCGGCCAATATTCTAAAATTTAAAAATAAATTAAAAAGAAAGAATTTTATGTGTGATCAGTCTAGCTAAGATTTGAAGAGAATTATTTATAATTTTTTAATTGAATATTAATATCAAAAGCATCCTGGTGTAAAACTAGAATTTGGTCTTCTCTGTTAAAATAACAAGGATTTTGTAGATGATTGGATTGCGCTTCATAAGAAATTCTGAAAGATATGTATTTTTTTTTTTAACTTTTAAGAATTCTGCCTAGGAAACAAAGACTTCGTGTCTTATCAAAATGATTTCCTATGATTCATGTTGTCTTCTGCCAAGTCTTTGACTATTGAAGAAAATTGAAACCTTCTGTTAAAAGAGCTAAGGGTTTTCCTACAGCTATGTAACTTTTTTATTTACCTTTAAAATATTTTAATTGTCGCCTTGAATAACAATATTGTGTCACAGTGACCTAGGATCCTATTTAATCAAATGTAAACCTTGATATTTTTGACAACTTCCCAAAATAAAATTCTAAATTAAATCTTTTGACCTCAAACTAACATAGGGAGCTTTCAGAAGACTCATGTCATATCTCAAAATAATTTGTTTCCTCTCCTTATAAAAAGAAAGATGTTAAGTTAATCAGGCTTATTTGATATGTTAAATTAAGTTGGAAACATTAAAACCGCAGGTGGTACATTTCTACTTACTGGACCATTTGAAAACTACAGTTGGATTTCATTCAGTTGCCACCCTCAGCAGGATTCAATATGTTCTTGCAATAGTCTGTGTGTTCTCTGGTTGTGTAGAAGCATTCTCATGCAGAAAGGCTGATGCTGTAACAGTTAGGTGGAAGGTTTTCAGAAAATGTGTTTCCTTTATGGGGCTTTCCTGGAGAAATCTCCAGCCATAGTATTCATTTCACTGGACGAGTTATAAAGCCATTAAATAAGGTATTACAAACACAAAGTTATTCCCAACTCAATTTTTATGGGAAGATGAAGGACAAATGCATCCTAAGACTGAAATTGGCAAAGCTAACTGAATTGAAAAGACTGCCTTGGCCAAAGGTATTACCATTGGCTTTGGTGACAATCAGATCCACTCCTACAGGAAAACACAAATTAACATTTTATTAACTAGTTACTGGAAAATCTATGCTCCTAATAATAGAGCTTTATGTATCTTCTGCTTTTATAAACTCTAACATGAGTCAGTATTACAGAGCTTTAATACTTTATGCCAAAGTGTATTTTCACCAGGTAAAAGAAGCCTTACATAACTCACCAACTAATGACAACCAGATCTTTTATAATCTAAAACCCAGAGATTGAGTCTTTTGGATATGACACCAGAAAAAGACTGCTCCTAAACCCCGCTGGAAAACACCATACCTAGTTCATCTTAGTATCCATGCCACAGCAAAAGTTAAGGGCCTTAGGCCCTGGGTCCACATGTCTCAACTCAAGAGGACCCATGAAGACTCTTGGGACAGCACATCTTTTGAAGACCCCAAGGTAAAACTGAATTGGGCTTTTCCCCAGAAGCAGATGACATCCTAGACATGGACACCTTTCCCATGATCACAAATCAAGACTTATTTTTAGTGTCATCATGAAATCTTTGTCCTTTTTCCTCTTTTTCCTATGTGTTCTTTCTGTTTATGAGTAGCAGAATAATGCTACGATCAGGATTTCACAATCCACAACGTCAGTTGGAAAGATAGCTGAATCTTGGATATGTTATGCTAAACTTAAATCCCTACATAATTTTAAGAGATCCTCCAGCTCACCTTCTAACAAATTTTACTGATATTCCTGGTGCCTTTTGGAATTGCACATCTGGCTTTTTCTACAGAGTTATACTTTTAGAGTCATATGTTCAGATCCCTGGTTTAAATCTAACAGTAGGCAAAACTTACAGTGAGGGTTTTTGTAGTTAAATTTTTCCAGGAACTGAATTAAAAAAAACAAAACCTAAGATAATTTGACATTTTGTAGCCACATTCATAACCTGACTTTCCTAATTTTGGGTAGTCTTCAGCTATGCAACAATTCAATCATGGAGCCTTGGATAAATAATACTAATGCTTTTCTTCTGACACGCAAGTCATTCAACAGGGAACTGTCTGTTGTGCCCCTCCAGGATGTATTTTGATTTGTGGAAGATTTTATGATCAACCATAAGAATGAGCAACTTCATGTCTCAATAAGTGAGAAATTAGAGGTCAATGTGGATTAGAGTTTCCAACAGTGACATTGTCACCCCATAACTGATTGGAAACCAGACATTAGTCAACACCTTTTAATTTGCACTATAGAATAATGAGGGATTTGCCAGCAGGCGTAAATATCCCTAAATGGGCATCTTTGGGTAGAATGCCCCTTTCCTGTCTTGGCTTAAATGTAAATGAGGTGATAACAAGAAAGATGTCTCAAACATTAGCTACTATAGCTGACTCTATTGCAAAGACTGTAATGCCCAACAAATTTCTTTAAATTCTCTTGTTAAAGGTGTTTTAGTTAATAGGGTCACTTTGAATTACTTGTTCAAAGCGACTAAATAAGGAAGAGTGTATGAGATAGATATCAACTGCTGCACTTGGTTAAAAATATCTAGTATGGGAGACACTCAGTTGTAAGAAATCAAACAGCAAGGCATTTGGTTAAAACAAGTAGATACCTCTTTTGGCTCATTCTTTGGTTTACTTTACTTCTTTGGTTTACTTTACTGATTTGGTTCATGGGGCATTGGTTATGGAGCATATTTCAGTCTATTGGTATTACCCTCCTGTCATCAGAGTAGTCTCCTTGGTGCACTGTAACCTCTCAAGGGCCTTAAATGCTGGGTGCAGCCATCTACTGTTTGTCTAATGGCCTCACTCCAGTGAGAGTGACAAAAACATGAGTAACAATAAGAAGAATCTTTCAGCTAGCCTGATATCTTGACTTATGAATTTCTTACTGAGACTAGCTAAGTCCATTACTGCGGGGAGGTAGCTAAGCTTCCAGCAAAAAACTGGGTCCCTTTGGTAGAGTTGTAAGGGATAAGAAAATAATAGAGAAAAATGGAAAATAAAAAAATAAAAGAATATACAGAGACAAAGATATAGTTTTATAAGTTTATGAAGATTATAGGCAAAGCGAGATCTGGGGGGGGAAGGGACCCCCCCCAGAAGGGACCTTCTCCGTGGGTCTCAAAAAGCCCCGAATGAGGTCTTACATGGTAACTTACAGGGAACAGTGATTAGTTGCCAGGGGTAACAGATTTACATAACAGTAGGTAGTTTCTCTTAGGTTAACAGATTTTCAAAAGGCTTCTACAGATCCTTTAACTAATTCTATCTACGAGAACAAATGGTTACAAAATCTTTCAAAGACTAACTTCTAAGTTCTAAAGTAAATTTATCACTTAACAGAGCGGTTAAACAGAGATATATTGGCTCCATATTTATTGGGTTATTGCGAATGGAGACAGGTAGTCTGGAGTGTTTAAACAGGAGCTTGCTTTTAGCCATTCAGGCAGCTGTCTGTTTGGGGGACACTCCATTGTCAGCTCTCATCCTGTAGTTTTTAACAGATTCGCTTTGCTTTACAAAGCAAATCCAAACCTTTAGGTCTGAGAAACACTGCGCCTTGTGGGATACAGCCGCTACTGTCTTTCAGAGACGTCCTTCCGAGTGCAACAGCATTTGAAATTCAAACTAAACACATTCACATATTGCTTTAGGGCAAAGCTCTGCAAAACTCCTAAGACAAATCCTGTCTGCAAACACATCTATATTAATTCATGGAGCAACACATTATAATGGTGACAGAGAGTGGAGATTGAGAGGTTGAC
>CAUYSK010039056.1:0-14723 GCA_963575035.1 Avahi laniger
CCCAGCTACTCGGGAGGCTGAGGCAGGAGGATCGCTTGAGCCCAGGAGTCTGAGGTTGCTGTGAGCTAGGCTGATGCCACGGCACTCACTCTAGCCAGGGCAACAAAGTGAGACTCTGTCTCAAAAAAAAAAAAAAAAAAAGAAGAAGCTTCTAGGGACCAGTTGTTTTTGCTGGTTAATTCAGCATCTTATAGGATAATTTCATCTAATAAGGCATTCATAATAAGATATTCTTAAACAAGAAATTAGAGGATACTTTTATATTAAAAACAAGAAAAATCACAATCTTTTCAAAGCAAATAGAAGAGTTTTTCTAATATTATCTCTATATTTCCTGTTTTCTATTTCTTAGGTCTTTAAAAATAGTGTTTAATAGCAACATACTGCAAGCATAGTAAAAGTTCAATTAAGATGTTAAAAACAAACCCACTGCATCATAAAATGCAGTTGAATTAAAGAAGCAGAATCAGCCTCAACTCTTTCTCCAGTGGGGCTATGTCCATTGAATACTTACAGGTCCAACAGAATGTGCTACATGGCAAAAATATAAAAGGAGCCTTCTTTCAAATAAGGCATAGAAGGCATTTCAAAGACATGAACTGTGCATGAACTCTCATCTCTTATATAAGAATAAAGCAGAAGTACTTCTGGGAACTCAACTACAGTGAGCAGGCACAAGAGGTGAGAGGACCAGGCCCTAACTTGTGCAAGAATAAAACAGGCTCGGCCAGGCGCGGTGGCTCACGCCTGTAATCCTAGCACTCTGGGAGGCCGAGGCAGGCGGATTGTTTGAGCTCAGCAGTTCAAGACTAGCCTGAACAAGAGCGAGACCCCGTCTCTACTAAAAAAAATAGAAAGAAATGATCTGGACAACTAAAAATATATAGAAAAAAAAAATTAGCCAGGCATGGTGGTGCGTGCCTGTAGTCCCAGCTACTCGGGAGGCTGAGGCAGGAGGATCGCTTGAGCCCAGGAGTCTGAGGTTGCTGTGAGCTAGGCTGACGCCACGGCACTCACTCTAGCCAGGGCAACAGAGGGAGAATCTGTCTCAAAAAAAAAAAAAAAAGAATAAAACAGGTTCACCACAAAAAGAGGGCCAGTGTACACCCAGGCAGTGAACTTTACATAGTTTAAGTCCCATAAATCCTAGCCACCTCTGCTATTTTAAAATATCAACCTTCCTGATCTACCAGTGAGTCCCATCATTTGAAATAAGACATCAAAGTCCCCATTAAAGGCAAATATATAATCTTACAAGGGAAATACACTAAGCCAATCAACTACTAATAACTAAGTGCATGTTAATTACCATAGCAGGAGGTAGAAAGCGGAGCTCTGCGGGACAGGATATTGCATAAAATGCTGATGGTGAGAAAGAAACTAAAGAGGGAGGGAAAAGTTATCGATCACTGCCTGAGATTCCAAAGAAGGAATACCCGAGTCTTAAGGCTGTAATAGACATCAATGAGGGAGGTCACTAAAAAAAAAGATATGAGAACACGAAAAATAAGCCTCACTGACTTCATCATTTTTTTCTAACATCCCTCTTATGCTGCCTGTGGCAAATGTGCTGAACACTGTCCATACCCATCAGTGAGGTATGTCTTTAGCAAATATTCAATAATGAAGCAAGACATATATGTAATTCATTAAGTCTAGCTTTCAATAGGTCTGAATAACTAGAAAAGTACTTATTCTGAAGTTAAACTTTTGATTTATGAACAATGTGTTGGCCAAGCCTGACTTCTCAGTAAATTTGTTTACTATTTTTAAGTTAACGGTCACTAACGGCCTATAGCCAAGGGTAAATAAAGAATAGCTTGTTTGAAGACAAAGGTCTCACTGAGCCACCTAACTCAGCCATAATCAACTTATCAAAACATACATATCATCACTATACCTACCACTGAAACAAGAACTTACCAGAACTAGTAAGAACGAAATTGCTTTGAAGGAACTATGAATAAGAAACATCCTATTTAATACTGGCAGAAGCAATTACACATTTCAAGAGACCAAACAACAGAGGGACCATTTAATGCATTATTAATTCTAAGAGGACAGCTTACGAGTCTATCTATAAAGAAAATATCCTATAGAACTCTTCCAAGTATTTTCTCTTGTAGCTGGTATTTAATAACAAAAAAAAAAAAAAAGAAGAAGAAGAAGATGAAAGAATTCTTCCAGATATGATTTGGACCTTAATGGAAAGGTGGGGGCAGGACCATTAAGATGATGATGTCATTGAGCAGATTTCACACATGGCGATGATATAAAATGTCTCCAAAATAGCAGTTAAGGTTTTATCTTCTGAGAATGAAGTTAGAAAGAGAAAAATGTAGTGGACACAATAATTCATTGTTTAAAATACCAAACCTCTAAAGTGTGAGTGACTGCAGAGTTCTAGCGACCCTTGAATCCAATCAAAGTGACCCGGTATAACCTCAGAACGCCAGAGAGAATACAACTGTTGAGGACTGCCAGCCTATAGCCGACCACGGACTGGAGGTGCGCGGTTAAGAGGGGCACATCCTCTGAGCAGTAATTAGGCAGTGCTCCTCCACAGCTGAGGAGAGCAAGTCCCCAACCCATAAATACAACTACTTGAGCCTGGTGATATCACAAGGGCCTGATACTATTAGTCACTAAAACCATCCAGCGGACTCCCTCTGCATTGATTCCTTGCACAGAAAACCAAAATTGATTTTCCACAGAGCTTGCCTTCAGGGAGAGAATGCAATAACCACAAACTCAAGTACTCGTCTGTTTAACAGTTCTATTTCTCACTGTAAATGAATCTTCACTCTTAGGATTTTGACCACGTAAGCCAGTTCCCAAGAAACTGGTCATCACATTTTGTTCTTATAAAATTGAGGCTGTGAACCTTTAGAGATAAGGTCTAGCCCCTAGTTATGACTTCACCAAGGTAATGCCACCTGGGAGGGCTCTGAGTATGAAACTAGCTAGAATTTTCAGGGGTAGTTAGATTCTCCATTTAAGATCTCTTCATGGAATACAGCTGGACAAAATTTGGCTGGGTTTGGATACTTTTCAGTATTTTTATAATTAATTTGCATTATAAATAATTAAATCAACTATCATTTATTGAACACTTACTACATTCAGGCACTATTCTAAAACTTAATATATATTCTTTATTCATAACGACAATCTCATGAGGTAGTCATTTTAACCCCATTTTAAACAGAATAAACAGGCTCAGAGAGGTAAAGAAACCTCTCCAAGTTTGCACTGCTGGTATATGCTGAGTTGTGACACAGATTCCAAAGCTGGCTTTTAGCCAAATGTGATTGATAACTGTTAGAATTTTAAAAAACAAACTTTACTTTGCATTTTTTTAATTACTCAAGTTGAACATCTTTTCATGTATCTACTGGCCGTTTTCTTTTCTCTTCCGTGAACTGACAAAACACACTCACCACTTATAGCTACCATTCACATAAGAATTTACGAGAACTAATAAGAACTAAACTGGTTTGAATGCATTATCAGTAGAGACATCATATTTAATATTGGCAGAAACTAATAGGCATTACATATTCCAAGACGTCCCCAACCTCTGTTTTGATTGTCATTTTCTTATTAAATAGAGTTCTTCATATATTCTGAATACAAGGCCTCTGCCAGTTACACGTGTGTAAATATCCTGTCTATGGCTTGTCTTTTGTTTAAGGTGTCTATTGTCATGCATAAGATTTACAGTTAATGCAATCATATGATGCGCTTTAGGATTTTATATTTTGTTTATGAAATCCTTTCTTACCCCAAGGGTAATAAAGATATTCTCAGCCAGGCATGGTGGCTCATGCCTGTAGTCCTAGCACTTTGGGAGGCCAAGGCCGGCGGATCGTTTGAGCTCAGGAGTTCCAGATCAGCCTGAGCAAGAGCGAGACCCCGTCTCTACTAAAAAAATAGAAAGAAATTATCTGGACAACTAAAAATATATATACAGAAAAAAATCAGCCGGGCATGGTGGCGCATGCCTGTAGTCCCAGCTACTTGGGAGGCTGAGGCAGGAGGATCGCTTGAGCCCAGAAGTTTGAAGTTGCTGTGAGCTAGGCTGACGCCATGGCACTCTAGCCTGGCGACAGAGTAGACTTTGTCTCAAAAAAAAAAAAAAAAAAAAAAGATATTCTCTTATAGTTTCTTCTAAAAGTTTTAAAGTTTACATTTATGTTATTAATACATTTGGATTTTTCCCTAGTCTGTTCTATTGGCCTATTTGACTCACTCTTTACCAGTGCCACACTGCTCTGATTTCTAGAGAGACGGGTTCTGCAAATCATATGCAGGCCCACAAAACTTCATCTGTACCATTCTTTTTCAAAATAGCCTCGGCTCTTTACCATATGAAATTTAGTATGAGCATGTAAAATTTTGTCCAAAAAATCCCTTTCAGATTGTGATTGGTAATTACATTGAATTATAAACTTATTTGGGGAAAATTAACTAACCTCTTTATGACAGTATTCCCATCCATGAACATGGTCTCTGTTTATTCAGGTCTCTCAACCATGTTTCCTCCCCAAGATATATATTTCTTGTTCAGATTATTTTCCAGATTCCTCATAGTTTTTTGTGGTTGTTGTGAATGGGATATTTTTATTCAATTTTTTTTTTTTTTTTAGAGAGATGAGGTCTCACTCCATCACCCAGGCTGGAGTGCAGTGGCACAATCATAGTTCACTGCAGCTTTGAACTCCTGGCCTCAAGGGATCCTCCTGCCTCAGCCTCCTGAGTAGCTGGGGCTACAGGCACACGCCACCACACCTGGCTGGGATCTTTTAAAAAATATACATTTCTTAAATGTATATTTAGTTATTGTTAGTATACAGGAATGTAATTGATTTTTGTATTAGGTTGAATCATGTGAAACTGCTGATACTTAGTTGACCATTTTGACCTACAAAAATTATAATTTCATATAGTTCAATCATAAAGTTGCTGATCTGATACTCAGCATCCTTGCTGAACTCTTGTTACTAGCTCTAATTTGTGGATTCTCTTGAATTTTCTGGATAACCACATCATCTTCAAATACAAACAGTTTTGTTCTTTCTTTTCTCTCTCTTTTATTTCTTTTTCTTGTCTTCTGGCATTAACCAGGAACTCCAGTTGATTAGTAAACAGTAAGGCCGAGAGTGGGCACCATGTAGGTGTTCTTAACTTTAGTGGGGAAAAGCTCTACAGTTTTACTGTAAAGTGTGATGTCACACTTTACAGTAAACCACACATCAGGGGTTTTAGTTAACTTTAGGTTAAGGAAATTCTCTTTCATGTCTAGTGTGGTTAAAAAAAAATTACTCAGACTACATATTAAATTTCATCTAAAGTTTTCTTCTGAACCTATTAAGAAAACCACATGACCTTCCCCTTTTAAAAATCAATATGTTGGATTATATCAGTGATGTATTTTTGGATGTTGAACCATACTTGCATATAATAAAATTTTAAAAGGACTATTGGGTCTTGATGTTTTGTTTAATACAATGATAAATTCAATTTGCTAATATTATATTTGCTACTATTGCATTTTCGGAAGTGAGATTAGTCTTTCATTTTCTTACATGTACTGTCCTTTCCTGGTTTTGTATGATTATACTAATTTTAAAAACTCAGATGGGCAGCTTTTCCTCTTTATTTCCTCTCAGAAACAGCTTATTTTTTCCATGGTTTATCTGTTTCATGAAGGCATGGTAAAATTGTAAAGTTGTTTCTTCTAGGCATCCCTCCCCCCCTTTTTTTTTAAGAGACAGCAGGGTCTTACTCGGTTGCCCAGGCTGGAGTGCAGTAATGCGATCACAGCTCACTACAGCCTTGAACTTCTGGGCTCAAGTGATCTTCCTGTCTCAGCTTTCCAAGTGGCTGAGGCTACAAGTGCATGCCACCACACCCGGCTAATTTTTCTTATTAGTTTTTTTAGAGACAGGGTTTTACTACGTTGCCCAGGCTGGTCTTTAACTTCTGGCCTCAAGTCATCCTCTCCGCCTTAGCCTCCCAAGTCACTGGAATTACAGGCATGAGCCTCCATGCCCAGCTTTCTTCTAGGCATTCTGTAGGATTGTTTTAGTGGTTACTACAGCTAAGTTCAGAGCAAGATCCAAAAATCCTCCCAGTCATCATAGCTCTCCAAACCTTGGGAAAGTCTGTCTTGGTAACCCAGTGTCTCTACTTTAACCCCTACAGTAATTCCATGTTGGTTTCTACCTTTTTTTTTTTTTTGAGACAGTCTTGCTCTGTTGCCCAGGCTACAGTGCAGTGGCATCATCATATCTCACTGCAGCCTCAAACTCCTGGGCTCAAGTGATCCTCCTGCCTCAGTCTCCCAAATAGCTGGGATGACAGGCACGTGCCACGAAGCCTGGCTAATTTTTTCTATTTTTAGTAAAGACAGGGTCTTACTGTCGCTCAGGCTGGTTTCAAATTCCTCAAGCCATCCTCTGTCACAGCCTCCCAGAGTGCTAGGATTATAGGTATGAGCCATTGTGCCCTGCGTCTACTTTTGAAAATATTCAAATAAATAGTATATTAATGGTAGAAAGAGAGATAATGGTGGGGCAAACAAAACAGATTTACAAGCAGTTCAAATTTAGGAAAACAGTAAGAAACATTAGTGCTGACTGGAGAAGAGCTTGCTGTACACTGGTGCTACTTGTACAGGCTGACTGACATGGAAAGTACGGTGGGTACCTCCAAACAAGACAACCTGCATTATTGCTATAAAAAATGGTGCTATTATTTTTGAAGTAAACTAATCAAATTTCCCTTCACCACTAGCTCTCCTGAGCATCTAAATCCATGCTTAATATTAACCATTGCTCCAAAGCAAAACCAAAACAACCAAAATAACCATAACCACCACTTTTAATGGCTTGCCTGTATGATAAATTCCAGGTTCCTTAGCCAGACCTTCAAAAGTATTCCACACAATCTGACCCCACACTAGCTTCTAATATTATCTCCTACCCTTTCTTTGCATGCAAACAACTAGCTAGACTGGTCTATTCACCATTTCCTCAGAAGTCCCAAGAACACTCACTTCCTTGATATGCTATCCTTCCTCTTCTATGTTAACCCTTAAAGGTTAGGTCCTATCCTTTTTAAAGACTTTTCCTGATGACTCGACTACCCAGTGGATCTCTCCCTCAAAAAAGACCTGATTGTCTAGTCTTCAGTGGTTCATCTGGTTTCCTAACCATAGTCCAAGCTCCTTAAGGAAAAGGCTGTACTGCTTCTTACCACTCACTCCCTACCCAGGACTCTTGCTATAAGAACTAAGGTCCCAAATCCTTCTTGAGCATCTTTTACTTACATTAACTGTCAGTTTTAACTTCTAATCCTAGGTGGAGCACCTTCATTTAGACAGAAAAACTGAACTGCTTTGCATTAAGCAATGATGATTATCTTCTGAAATTCTGTGATGATTGCTCATTTATCCTATTCTTTCCCAGTTCTAGCTCTTGCAGGGCACTGCACAGGACTGCCATGCTTTCCTAGCTACATATATATGTACTGGCAAATGCCTAGGTCCTAGTATAAACAAAATTGGGTATGTGAAGGCAAAAAAGTCTAATGTTTAAAGAGTTGGCTTTCTATAGATAGCTCACATACACGGTGTGTTGTTTGCAAAGAGAAAAAACAAGCACCATAAAGCTGACATTTTTAATGGCTCCCAACAACATGACACATTTAAACAAAGATAGTTTCTTCCAACCAGAAACTGAGTGTTACTGTAAGGACTGTGTTGTTCAAAGATATCAGCTTCCATGAAAGGGCATTTTGGGCAACTAGCACTTTATCACTAGAAATGAATTTAGTCAATAAGTATTCACTGAGAGCCCACCTTCATATATCAAGCACTATGCTTTAGGCACAGAAACCAGTCAAAACCAGGATTAGGCAATATCACAGAAATCTCAGTTAACTAAAATGACTGGCTAATTTGATGTCTTAAAATACTAGAATACATGTAATTCAATATTTTATTATTTTGCGATTGAAGATCTTGTGGTATGTCTAGCTACCTTTTCTGCCTTTTTTGGGGAGGGGTGCTTTTGACTTGAATTCCAGTTAATGAAAAATTTAAGACCTGCGTTTAGGGAAGCACAATTTTTGTTACTGCTCATCAAATATGTTTCCCCATTAATTCTGACAGTTGAAATAAGTGATTAACAATTTTAGAATTATAATAGGTGATATAAATGCTTAAGCCCTGACATAAAACACTGCTCCAATGACATCTTCCATACTCTAACAGTTTTGGAAAGATTTTGGAAAGTGACTCCAGTTTGAAATTCAAATACAAGTGCAAAACATTCCATGTAAAACACCTACCAAGGCTTCTTTCTCACTACCTATCACTGGTATGATCAAAAATTCTCTTATACCTGCCATACATGACAGGTGACAATCTAGGCTCGAATAAGGCAGAGGTGGACAAGATTATCACAGTATGGGTTTAAAGAAATGTAACAAGTAGTAGCAAGATTTCTATATCTCAAAAAGGGCCAAATAATGAAGACTGGGCTGACAGTCCATCTAGAAAACTCCAGTTATTCACCCAGCACAGGCTTCAGTGTCTGATTTCAAATCTGTCTTGGCAATGCCACCTACAAAGCTGTTGTTGAATTCTGTCCTTTTGGCAAAACACTGCCAATGATGCTAAAGTGAGCACAAAACTAGAAAATGTTTTGAGTATATTAGCGGCTACACTGGCATATCAATAAACAAGGCTTTTAAAGTCAAAATGCACACATATTTGTATAGCTAAGAACATTGAAACATGCATGCATTTCATGGAAGAAATCAAAGTCGTCAACTAAAGGAAATTTCCTGTTTTAGGTTCTTGTGAGTTCCTCTGTAGTAGGGGGCATTCTTGAGTCTTCAATGTCTGGCCTTACGATTTTCAAGTTAATAACTACCAATTCCATTCTGATGACATCCATTCTTTATTTTACTCTATCATAATATGGAACACTGTCTAAGAAGTCTCCCATGCTGTTGAGAAAATGGAAACAATAGTTACAATAATAATAGCAATAGTCACTAGTAAAGTACACCAAGTATCAGGTATTTTTCATAACTTCTCTAGTCCTAAAACAGTCAGATACTATTATCCTCATTTTATATATGAGGATCCCGGGGCTCAGAGAGGGTAAATAATTTTCTCAAGAACACCCAGCTAGAAAATAGCTGAGTCAGGGATTAGACTCAGTACTGTCTATCTTCAATTTTTGTAATACTTATTTGTATTCAAGAGATAGGAAGGAAAAAATAATGTAACAGTCAGTAGAAATGGAGAGGGAGATGGTGGCAAGGGAAAGAAAATCAGTGGTGATTCTTAGGGAGATGCATCACGCTAAGCTCAAACCACCACTAAAGTCTTCAATCTGGCCCTCTACCCACCATCAAAGGGGCAATCCTCAGGTTAGAGAATAGCTTACTACTGGATTGCTGTGTCTTACATTTATTTGGTATGTTCCAGAGTGGCAAAGGCTTAATAATGCCTTTTGGATGAATGGATGAGTAGATGGAAGGATGACAAATATACTGATATATTTAGCATGCAAGAAAAGCTGTAGCCAACTTACAGGAATGCTCATGCCACTAACAGTTCCACTACAAGATTCTGAAATGCACTCATGAAAGCCCACTGGATTGTAATTAAGTTTTGTTAGGTTAGTCAAATATGGAAAATGGAAGGCATTAGATGTAAACACAACTGTTGTTTTAAGAACCAGAAAATGCAAGCTAACGAAAGGTGGGTAAAGGAGTTTGTGGAACAATATAAATTGAGTAGGTAAGAAGGATGTTAACAGGAGTTGGCTGAGTAAGTTGGAAGGCAGATGCGAACAAAAGTGCTTCTTTTGGCTCATAGAAAACACTAAGTGTTTCTTCACAAAGTAGTACCCAAAGGCCTTGAAATAAGACATCTTGGCCAGTAAATATGAAGTTTGTCCTGTTAAAAGCAAAGTAACTAAAACACAACCATTCCTTGTTCTTCCCATTTCCATGAGTGGCACCATGACTCTCCCATTTAACCAGGACTGAAAAGTTCTGCCCTCATTCATTTTAAATGGAAAATAATTTCCACCCAATCTTACCCAAACCACCCCCTTCCAATAATAACTGCTCCAAAAATGTCCACAGCACCTTACTATTCTGTGGTTAACATTGAAAACCTTTTCCTATCTGGCCCCATCATCCTCTCCAACTATTTCTGAGTATTTCCCATAGGCTCCACATGCTCCCTCCAATGCAGACAAACTAAATTACTCACTGTCTGCCTCCCAAACAAACTAACCACATTCTTGCCCTCTCACCTTTGCCCACACTGTCCTCTTCTAGGAACGGCCTCCACACTCCCTTCCAATTGTTCATCTGTTCAGTAAATAACATGGATATTTATTAGGCATTCTGAGGGTCCCGGAAATTTTAGAGTGAAAAAGGAATGGTCCCTGTCCGCATGGAACTCACCATCTAGAAAAGTTTATTCTTTCTTCAATTCTAGGTTGAAGGTCCATGTACTTACGCAGTCCTACTCTGAGCTCCTACTGTATTAGGGTTGCTCACTTATCAGTGCTGATAATAATCCCAAAAGACACAATCTTAAACATCATAATCCTGAAAGATCAAAATCCTTAACATTTAAAAATTCCAAAAATCATAATCCTGAAAGAATAAAATTCTAAAGGTTGAAAGCCTAAAAGCCAAATTCTGGGGAAGAGACTAATGTACTTTCAGTTGTATGCAGGATAGTTGTTTTCTTGTTAGTTGCATCATGTTAAGCAGAACTATTACTTTATTATTGTCCTTATTTGCATTTGGTAAAAAATTCACCAAATGCAATTGGTCAATTTTGGCCACGTGGTACGATGAAAACTTCATTTTCAAAATGCGTCACTTGTCTGCATTGGCGTTCCTTCCATCTGATGAAATTCCAAGAGCTTTTATGAATTAAAGCAGCATTACCCTAAAGAAACCAGTAAAGTTACTGACTGGTCCACAAATAATCATGTGCATGGTAGGATAAGAAAACACACAAGCAATGGTGTTGCTCTTCAATCACCAGTATTGTTTGCACCAAATTTGTGCTCTGTATGTATATATCATTTGTGGAATGGATTTCCACGTACACAAAATACAGAAGCATGTTACAGAAGATGGGAAAATTTAATAGTGAATGCTCATGTCAGTGTATGTCAAATCACAAAAGAATTTCAAAAGGAGTAGCACCATGTGGTAAATGAATGTGAACATATTCTTCGAGGAAAGCAATGCCCTAAAAGAAAAAAAGCAGCTATTTATTGCAATGCATTATTCTGTACAATTCACTATGCTATATATTTCACCTTCACATCATTTCCAATACTGAAGGTATAAATTGTATAAAGACTTTTAGAGAGTTCTAATTTGTTTTATGTGTTTTTGCAAATATGACTCCATGAAAGTGCATTATCACAACATTGATATTGTACATGTACATAAAAATGTTGAAACCTCAAGAGATGGCTTTTTTGTATATCTGCATTTGTGAAAGATAAAATTTCTCAGCCAGGCACAGTGATGCATGCCTGTAGTCCCAGCTACTCAGAAGGCTAAGGCAGGAGGATCGCTTGAGCCCAAGAGTTCAAAGCTGCAGTGCATTATGATTGTGTCTGTGAATAGCCACTGCACTCCAACATAGGCAACAGAGCAAGACCCAGTCTCTAAAAATAAAAATAAACAAAATTTGTAAATGTAAATAAATGTCTTTTAAAATTTTTTTTTCAGAATTGTATTTTCAGGATTTTGATTTTTCAGGATTGTGAATTTGGGATTTTAGACTTTAGGGATTGTGATCTTTTGGGATTTCAACATTCAGGATTATTACATTCTGGATTGTATCTTTAGGGATTATGGCCCAGACCCCTCACTTATTATAGTCTACCAAATATTGATACTTTTAATTTATAAATCTTATCTTCTCAGCCAGAAGGTATTTCAGGGCAGCTACCACTACCTCATATCTCCAATGCCAAGCAAAATGCTTAAAAATAAAAATCATCGAAAACAGTGATATCAGCAACATAATAGACTACAGGTCCTTCCCCAAGAGACACAGAGAAGGTAAGCATCATGTATTTTTTCACTATAATATTTCCAGAGCCAACAGAATGGCAAATAGATATTTGAATCATTTGTTGAACAAATGAGTGAGTGGAAGGGAGTGTGGAAGCCCTTCCTAGAAGGGGACAAAGAGCAAAGGTGAGAGGGTAAGAGTCTGTTTAACAACAATAATATATACATAACAATATATATACACCAGAATACCTCTGTGAGAACTTGAAAGATGAGCTGAGAAGCTACAGCACTCAGGCCATTGTAAAACCAAAGAGATTACAGCAAAAAGAATAGGAAAATTCACAGTGTTTGTCATGCCCATCCATGTCTCTCCACCTTACAAGGCATAGCACAGAGAAACAGGGAGGAAATCCCCCATACCAGTCTCCTCTCTCTGGACAGAATCAAAACAGCAGACTGTGTGTCCAGCATTCTGGCTTGTCTGGGGATTTCATGGGGGACTGGTTTCTATCTCACATGCTTCAGAGAACTGACTAGGCAGCTTACAGAATTTGGAAGACATGAACAACAGAGGAGAGCAGCAACTTAGTACTGCAGTTCCATAGGCAGACATCAGGGGAAGCAAGAGATTAGAAAAATCTAGAACCTAGAACCAACAGCCAGCCAGGCTAATTGGTGGAGGTCTTCCCCTCCAAAAAATCACACTACAAAGACTTGGAAAGTGGTTGTTTTTTCAAATGCCCAAATCCCAGCAAAAGAGTATAAGGCATAGAAAGAAACAGGGAAATATGGCTCAATTAAAGCAACAAAATAAAACTCCAGAAACAGAACCTAAAGAAATGTGGATCTATGAGTGCTTGACAAAGGATTTAAAATAACTGTTATAAAGACGCTCAATGAGCAAGAAGAGAACACAGATGTAAAACTAAACAAAATAAGGAAAGCAATCCATGAACAAAACAAGAATATTAACAAAAAGAAACCATAAAAAAGATCCAAACAGAAATTGTGGAGCTTAAAAAATGCAATCACTGAACTGAAAAATTCATTAGAGAGGTTCAAGAGCAGGCTTGATGAGACCAAAGAAAGAATCAGCAAACTTGAAGAAAGGTCACTTGGAATTGAATCAGAGGAGCAAAAAGAAGACAGAACACCTTCATCAAAAGAAGTAATGCCCAATTCTAGAATCTCAAATAAAAGCCAATGAAGATTTTTTAAAAAAGAAGAAGAACAAAAAAGAATAAAGAAGAAAGTCTAAGGGACTTATAGGACACTAACAAGAGAATACATTATGAAATGTGCATTATGAAAACTTAGAAGAAAACAGAGACAAAGGGACAGAGAGTTTATCTGAAGAAATAATGGCTGAAAGTGCCTCAAATCTAAGGAGAGAAATGTATGTACAGATTCGAGAACCTCAAAGAACTCCAATTAGGATAAATCCAAACAGAATCACACACAGACACATTATAATCAAATTATCTAAAGTCAAAGACAAAGATAAAGTCTTATTTTATTTTATTTTATTTTTTTGAGACATAGTCTTGCTCTGTTGCCCAGGCTAGAGTGCCATGGCATCAGCCTAGCTCACAGCAACCTCAAATTCCTGGGCTCAAGAAATCCTCCTGCCTCTGCTTCCTGAGTAGCTGGGACTACAGGCACACACTGCTATGTTTGGCTAACTTTTTCTATTTTAGTTGCTCAGTTAATTTCTTTCTATTTTTGGCAAAGACAGGGTCTCACTCTTGCTGAGGCTGGTCTCAAACTCCTGAGCTCAAGCAATCCCCCCGCCTCAGGCTCCCTGAGTGCTAGGATTATAGGTGTGAGCCACTACACCTGGCCAAAGATAAAATCTTAAAGCAGCAAAAGAAAAGTGATTTATCAACAAGGGAATTTCCATAGATTATCAGCTGATTTCTCAGCAGAAACTGTACAGGCTAACAGGAGTAGAATGATATATTCAAAGTGATGAAAAGAAAAAAAAAAAAAAACAACTGCCAACCAAGAATACTATATCCAGCAAAACTATCCTTCAAAAATGATGGAGAAATTGAGACTTTTCTAGATAAACAAAGGCTGAGGAAGTTCATTACCACTGGATTTGGTCTAAAGAAATGTCAAAGGGAGTTCTTCAAGTGGAAATGAAAGTGGATAGCAACATGAAGCTGTACAAAAATATGAGGTACTCTGGTAAAGGTAAATGTGTGGACAAATATAGTAACCTGTACTGTATTTGGGTGCATAAATTTAAATGACAAAAACATTTTTAAAAATTATAAATCTATGTTAATGAGTATATAATACATAAAGATGTACTTTGTGACATCAATAACAAAGGGGGGAGGTGAAGGTATAAAGATGTAGAGTTTTGGTAGGTGGATAAAGTTTTTATCAGTTTAAAACAGAGTGCTATATCTTTAAAGATGTTTTATGTAATTACAATGGTAACCACAAAGAAAATACTTATAGAACATATATGTAATAGGAAATGAGAAGGGAATCAATGCATATCACAACAAAAAGTCAACAAAACACAAAGAAAGGCAGTAAGCAAGAAAAAGAGGGACAAAAAAGTTGCCAGATATACAGAAAACAATTAACTAAATGGCAATATTAAGTCCTTCTCTCCCTATAGCAAT